>PVJX010014289.1:0-45363 GCA_004027295.1 Dolichotis patagonum
GTTCAGGTGGTCTTGAACTTACTTTGTAGCCCAGGCTGGTATTGAAGTTGTAACAATACTCCTGCCTCAGCCTCCTGGGATTACAGGCATGTACCACCACACCTGGATATTTTTTTCTTCTCTCAAATAGAATGGATTTGAAAATAAAATAAACTGCAGCAGTAACTTGAAAACAGTTGTGAAGCAACTTGAAAAAGAAAGAAAGAACCTGATATTCAGTCCTATGATGGTGATGCCTCGGAGACTGCTCTACACCAATAGACAAGGATGGGGCTAAACCCAAGCTGGGGCCAATTTGAAGAATTGACTTAGAATGCCTAGAAGTGGTAACTGAAAATGGGAATCAGAGGTCTAAGTAGGTGGTAGAGTGCTTGGAGATAACCGAACTAAAAGTTACATCCAAGAAGGAGACACAAAAGTTACCAATATTCTTAAGACAAAATAAAACACAAAAATTGTATACTATAGATAAAAATTTTATTTCTTCCAAATTCTTCTTATAAGAGATCTCTGCTAATTGACCTACAAATTATAGTTTATTTATAATTATAAACTTCTAACATTTTAAGAGAACTTTTATAATTCATTTTGGTAAAAAATATGTTTGAGTACACTCTGATTTTGTAAGATGTTTGTCAGTCTGCCTCTGTATCTGTTTGTCTGTTTGTCTAGTCTGCTAAGCTTTGTATGAATTTGTCCATTTGTCCAGTAAGTTAACAGCTGTTTTTTATTTGAGCTCAATAATTTTTTTCTCTTTTTCTTTTGCGTTTTTTGGTCATTTGCTCATAATTTAATTTGATTTATAGATTTAAAAAGCATACTTCCACCCGTGTTGCCAGTTGGTCAAATTATACCAAATCTGGTTTTCTCATAGGTCATCAAAAATTGTTAAGATAATTAAATAAAAATCCCTTAGTTGGGGAAAATTATTGGACAAAATCTCAACTGATGACTAAGAAAGCAGTTGCCTGGAAACACTGTCTAGTTCTTGTTCATTGATAGACAGCCCCAGTGATCTCCATGGCTTTATAGGAGACACCCCAATAAATGTTATTAAAATATATTATTAAAATAAAAAATATATTATTGTATTATGTTTACATTGCTCATTCATCAAAGGTTTAAGTTTTCTAGATAATAAGTTTTTTGATTTAAAGATGTTTTGGTACAAAGGTTTTCATATGGCTATGACAATTCATTGTTATTGTTTTCTGTAATGTGTTGAATGTAGGAATGCTTGCAGATGTGTAGATCTTCCAAAATGTAAAACTGAGATGGTGTATGGTGATAGACGTTCTTTCAGATTCTGGCCTCTGCTTTAACAAAAACTTATGAGACATACATCCCACTAAAGGTCAACAAGTTAGGTAAAAGCCTTTTAGGTATTAGATAGAGATGATTGATTTAAAAAGTTATACTATGTCAAAATGAGAATTTAAGCATGTTACAAAATGTCATCATGTTTGTCATGCTGCAATATTATGTGTGGCTCTTGATATCTAATTTTCTGTGCAAAATATATAACTGTTAACATTCTAAGGAATTAAAAAATAATATCCATAATTGTCAGAAAATAATGGTTCTATTTTATGTTCTAAAGTGCTCAACATTTAGATAAGAGAGTAATATTACACTTACTGCCTTCATTACGGTGTAATGTCATTAACCTTCTCTTCTGGATGTTCAACAATCAAGGTTTGGAGACAAAAAACTAGAAAGATACACAGGCTAACAGAACAGCCAATATTCTGGCCCCAGCCCTTTGAGGTCAGTGAGGACCCAGGACATAAGACAACCTCTGCTGCAACATCTCATAACTTAGTGAGTCCCTGGTCTTCTGACCAAGGAGATTGTGGGACCACAGAGGAAAATGATCAAGGATATATAGTGTGTCTAAGGAGAGTCACCAAGACAGAAAAAAATCCCCTAATATTTTATAGAAAGCAATGTGGTTAAGCAATGGCCATGACTCATCCAGATGGCTGACACTGACAGAAGTATTAAAAGATGCTGTACGTAGTTCCCAGGTAATTCCTGAGGAAACTTGACTGACCTTGATACATAACAAGAGATTGATTATAATTAATACAGTTCTCACCTTAACTTGGCCTTAAACATCCTGCAGAAAAGTCTAACTACAAGAGGTGTAAAACCAATGCCATAGTAATATGCTAGCTATAAAAGAAATTGAAATCACTAACACCTCCTGACAATTGCCAGTTACACGGGTAACTGACTGCTGTTATGAATTAATGGGCTATACAGGGTTAAACTGTGGAATACAGAGACTTAAAATCCTTGGACTGCAATATCTTTAGCCTAAATGAGTAAGTTCACTCAAAATAAAAAGGGTTCAAAAATAAAGAGGTCTTCTACAGAGTTCTCCAAACACAACTCCTCCAACTTAAACTGACCACCTATCACATGCAACAGAAAAGGAGGAGATCTAGGGAGTGGCTGAAGCTGGAGATTGATCACATGTGTGGGGCTAAAGCAAGACCAACCCTGAGAGCAGAGTTAGCCAGCTCCAAAAAAGCAGGGTGCCCAGGCCAGCCAGGCAAACAAGTTGAACTGACATCATCCTCCTGAGTGTATAAATAAAGGTGCTAACCCTTTCCCCCCATCAGGAAAGAGGGCTCTACATGATCCCATATTTTTGTGTCTTGTCTTTATTTCTTCACCTTCTTGCCACCCTTCATGGTCCTCACCCTGGGGAGTTTGGGAGTTATGTGGGTTGCTGCACTGTATACCTGTAACCCCAGCACTCTGGAAGCTGAGGCAGGAGGATCATTGTGAGTTTGATCCCCAGTTTGGAATACATAGTCTCAGTATCTCTCTCTCTCTCTCTCTCTCTCTCTCTCTCTCTCTCTCTCTCTCTCTTTCTCTCTCAATATCTCTCATATATATATATATATATATACACATATACATATAAGCAGCCATGTAGAAATATGGGTAGGATCTATTGTAAAGAAGACATATAGAGGGCCGGGGATTTAGCTCAGTGGCTTAAGCGCCTGCCTGGCAAGCGTGAGATCATGAGTTCGATCCCCGGTACCAAAAAAAAAAAAAAAAGAAGACATATAGAGCAGCCGGGCATGGTGGCACACTCCTGTAATCCCAGCACTCAGGAGGCTGAGGCAGGAGGATTGTTGCAATCCTCAAGCTGGTTCAAAACCAGCTTGGGCTACAAAATGAGCCCAAGACCAGTCTGAACTGCATAGAAAAACTGTTTCAAAAAACCAAACCAAACAAAACAAAGCAAAAAACAAAAGCTATATAGAGAGTTATGCCTTCAAAAGAGAAGGCAGGAAGTACCTTAAAGGCATCTGTACCCATGTGAGTCTGGATAATTTTTATATACAGAAAAGTTACTCCTGGGGTTGAGGGAGCTATGGTAATTATAATGCTTATCCACATTTCTGTTAGGGATCACTTTCGATTGTTGATATTTCAAAAATGTCTTCTTTGTTTCCTTTAGTGGTCAGTGTTCCCTCAAGGACCTTAATCATACAGGAATCTCAATCAGGTCTCAGCTCCAAGAGCGAGAGTCTTTAAAGAATGCTCCCAGCTATGATCCCAGCACCAAGGGAGGCTGAAGCATAAGAGGACTGCTGTGAGTTTGAGGCCAGCCTGGGCTACAAAGTGAGACCCTGTTTCAAAAAAAAAAAAAAAAAAGAATGCTTCCCTTTCCAATATCATTGGATATAGGCCATGGTTTCCAGTAATGCTGTATACTTTGAGAAATAGCCCAGTAGGCACATATCATAGTGTACGCAGTGTATAGCCTTAAAATGTCATTGTGCTTTGTGGGATTGCTTTGGGCTTTGGGTCTAAGAACTAACAAATAATTATAAATGTATTATCCACTGAAGTCTTTAACCATAACTGGCAAAGCATACTACTCTGGACGTCCACTCCTTTGCCCTCAAGATGGCTAACTATCTACCTGACAAAATTACAGAGCTCATGTGTAGTCTATCACAGTGTTGTTTGTAAAACCTAGAATTGGGAACTCCTGAGGCACATTTAACTAGAGCATTAAAACAAATGAGTCCTGTCATCTAGAAATTCATCTAATTTTTTTTATAGTGTCATAGTTTGGCTTTTTAATTATTTATTTATTTTTGAGATGGGAGTCTCACTGGGTAGTTCAGGTTAGCCTTGAGCTCACTCTGTAGCCCAGGCTGGCCTTGAACTTGCTGCAATCCTCCTGCCTCATCTCCCTGAGTGCTGGAATTACAGGCATGCACCACCATATCCAGTGTCATTTTTTAAAAAAATTTGAAGCCTGATGATGGCACTCAGGCCCAAGGTGGCACACATTCTACCCTTGAGCTCCATTCTCAGTCCAATAATACCTTCATAAATTAAAATTCCACTTTCAGCCAGGTGTCGTGGCAGACATCTATAACCCCAGCACTTGGGAGGCTGAGGCAGGAGAATTACCACAAGTTTGAGGGCAGCCTAGGCTACTCAGTGAGTTTAAAACAGCCTGAAGAGCCAGAGATATAGCTCAGTGCACAGCACCTGCCTGGCAAACACCAAGTCATGAGACTGATCCCTGGTATCAATTACAAAAACAAAACAAAATTCCTAAACTGCAGAAAGAGATTCTTTCTTTAAAAAAAAAAAAAAAAAAAAAAAATTCCAGTTCCTCCTCACATAGTCAGCAGGGGTCAGTATATTCCAAATGTTCACTCCACTTTTTTGGAACAGGTAAGGAAAAGACAGTTGGAGCTGACTGGCAAGGGCTCATATTTAGGACTCTGAAGGCCTGGAATCATTAATAGGTCACCTGACCTTGGCTAACACCCAGACATCAGTTTTCTTTCAAATGATTGTGAACTGTAGGGTACTAAAAGATGGACAGCCCAATGTCTTCTGTTTTTTTTAGTTTTTGTTTTCAAATAGGGTATTGCTATGTAGTTCAGGCTGACCTTGAACCCATTACAGACCCCAGACTTGCCTCAAAGTAATGGTAATCCTACTGCCTCAGGCTCCCAAGTACTGGCATTACAGGCATGTAGCATGTCCAGCCCCAGTGTCCTCTTTTAAACAGCTCTACATGTGTGGAAATATCACAGACTCTTTCTAGAGAGTATTTCAGAAACTGCTAAGGACTAGGCATTGTGCATACCTGTAATCCCATCACTTGGGAGGCTAAGGCAGGAGGATCGCCAGGAGTCTGAGACCAGCCTGGTTACATAGTGAGTTCAAGACCAGCCTGAACTGCATAGTGAAACTCTGTCTCAAAAATAAATAAATACAGGAGTTTCCAAAGATGGTGGACCGGTAGGTAGCAGGAGAGGGACCCTCTCTGAGAGAGACAGCTTAAATGCCAGAATAGAACACCCTGGAGAGACCCAAACAGAGTGAGAGATGGGCTCTCTCAACCCAGGAAGAAACTAAAGTGAAAAAAAACTGCTCGAATATGAGGTCCTGGGGCTACCATTAGAGAAGCTAAGATCAGCGAGCACGGCATCCTCCTCGAGCCGCCTGAATTCCTGCCTGAGACCGACCTGACGACAGAACCATGTCGATGCGACTGGCTTGAGTGGCCGGAGTGTGGAGCTGAACAGCCCTGTGCGCAGCTTGCCTGGACCCGGCCCTGCACGTGACCCACCCAGAGACACCGTGAATTCGCACTGCAGCCGTGCTGAAGTCAGAGGTTGGGGAGCCCAGCAGTTCTCAGGGACCAGCATCAACAAGCGGTGAGTGATGGCACTAAGACCCTCCCATGGGAAAGGGGCAACCAACTGGACGACATGTTGGATTTGGGCAGGACAGCCCTAACTCCATAAGGAAGTAGCTTCAGTTGGTTGCTCCCCTCACCAAGCAGATTGGTGGAATCTGCTTGGACTGGGCTGTGCCCCTGGCTGGGACCCAGTGGGTCTCTACAAATTAATTCCCTGAGCTCGGTGCACACTGATGCAGTGAAGGCCTGCAAAGGTTGACTGGCCCGGAGGGGAGAAGCCAGCGCACACTGCCCTTGCTTGAACTTCATTCTCTGATAGTGGATGGCAGAGGGCAGAAGCTTCTAGCCTGCGCACTCTAGAGGAACTTTAACCAACAAGAAAAGAGGCTGGGAATTGCACTATACACTTGTATGGAAGGAACCAAAAACATGACGAGAGGGAGAAATAAGAAAAAACCCCTAGTCTCCAACCCTGAGAACATTGATCCAAGAGAGGTAAATACAAGAGAGATTGAGGGCAGCAAACATGCAACATCAAACACAGCGTTAGCGGACATAAAGAGGTATCTTCAGGACCTCGTAAGTGGGATCAAAACTGAAATATTAATTCAAATTAAACAAGAGATAAGTAGATTAATAAAAGAAAGGCTGGGCACCTCTCAAGAAGACACAGACAGAAGAATGGAGGAACACAAAAGGAGAGAAATGTTTAATGAAAATACAAAAAAATCTAGAATTCATGAAGCAGATTCAAAGAGATTATCAGGAAACTAAAGACTTGATAGAAAGCTGGCAAAACTGCTTGAAAGAAACCAAAGATAGACTATCAAAAATTGAACACAGGCTTGCAATGTGTGATCATGAAAGGGAAGATCTCTTAAAAATAACAAGGGAGCAGGCAGTAACTATACAAAGACTAGAAGACGACAAGAGGACCTATAACTTAAGAATAAAGCATGTGAATGAAGAAGCAGGAGTCAAAACAGAGGAATTGCAAAGGATATTCACAGAAATTATTAAGGAAAATTTCCCAAGCATAGAAAAAGGAAATGACACGCAGATGTATGAAGCATACAGAACTCCAGCCACCTACAACCAAAACAGAGCTACACCTAGACACATAATAATCAAGATCCCAGAAATTCAATGTAAGAACAGAATATTAAAAGCCATCAGAGAAAAGAAACAGATTGGGCCGGGGATTTAGCTCAGTGGCTTAAGCGCCTGCCTTGCAAGCCCGAGGTCTTGAGTTCGATCTCCGGTACCAAAGAAAAAAAAAAGAAAAGAAACAGATCACCTATAAAGGAAAACCCATCAAAATCACAGCAGACTTCTCAACACAGACCATCAGGTCAAGAAGAGCTTGGAGTGAAGTAATTCAAGCCCTGAAGGAGAAAAACCTCCAGCCCAGATTGATGTATCCTGCAAAACTCTCTCTAGAAATTAATGGAGAAACAAGATGCTTCCATGACAAAGAGGAACTAGGAGAATTTGTGACCACCAATCCAACCCTACAAAAAAATACTGAAGGATATTTTAGAGAGAGAGAACAAGAATACGAGCATTTCAGGAACAGTGGCAGAGAGGCCTCAGTGAATGGGGCAGACAGTGGAGTGGAACAGAAAAATAGACAACCACTGGCAGAAAAACAGAATAGCAGAAATAAGGCAGAGAAGATTTGCTGTAATCTCTAGTAGAGATGGCCTTGAAATATTAACAGAGAGAAACACAGGCAGAGTAGATCAGGAGATAAGATCCATTGAGATGCTCTATATAGGGAGGCAGTGGGACCCAAAACAGACAGTGCACCCTATGGGAGTGAAAGGGGAGGAACTGTCTAAAAAAGGGAGGCAGAGGATATTGTTAAATGACTAACAAGATTTAAAATTTACATTATCCTCATCACTCTGCTTGGATGGATTACGTGCTGTTCCAGTTTGTCTACTTACACTAGACTTGAGGACATGGTCAGCTATCCCAAAAATAAGAGGACATATTGTGGTAATCATCCCTAAATTCCTATCAACTTAATCTGAAGCCCTTTATAACTTATACTGCCTGATTATGACTGATCTTATTTGAATCTGGTTTGTTAGATTGCTACTTTGTATTGACTGATGTTATTTAAATCTGTTATGATTGATAGCATCAAGTCTAAGAGTATAGGCAACTACACTGAAGATGACAAGATTCACTAAGATACCCACTCTGGTTTGATTATTACTTGCTTTTGAAGTCTTATAATGTCTCCAATGCTTTGTTTTTAGTAATGTTGTTATATACTGCTGAGACATCATGGTAACCATTGTAGATCACCTTGTATTTTGGTTTTATATGACTTTTTTGCTTCATGCTTTTCTAGGAGTTGTTTTGCTTTATCTTTGTTTTATTTTTCCCTCTAATACAGAAATGATAGATATACATGTAGAGACTCATGCATGTGTAGAGCTTATAAACAGTTTACAAGAACCAACTATATAATACATGTTGAAATGAATAACTACTTTAAAGAAAAAGAGACACTACAGTACCCAGTGCTGATTCCATAATGTCATGATGTGAAGTCCAGCAAAACTATCACTCTTTGTTCAAAGTGACTTTAGCTTGTTTTGTTTTGTTTAAGGTCAGCACACATGAAGGTATGGACAGCTGTTTTGAGGAGAATGAGAGGCACTATGACAGCCATTCTTGGCTTCCCTATTGTCTAGTCCTGAAGACCTGAAACGCCCTCCTCATCCTGCTCAGATCAATTCCATATTATGTTGTTTCATGTGAATTCCCTGTATGTGACAATATGGACAACTATTTGGAAGAAAACAAGAGTCAATATGATAGAGAGTGAATATCTCTGATTGTCTAGTTTTGAAATTTATGTCTCTTACATTGCTTTCTTATGACCCGCTTTGTTCTGTTTTGTTGTGTTTAATTTTACCCTGTTGATATAATTGCATGTATATTTGAGTGGGTAAGATGGATGACCATATTGCTGTTTTTGTCAGATCGTGGAGCAGAACTGTTAACAGTCTCACTGTTAGAATGTCTACTTTACATGTTTTAATTTTGTAATTTGAACAACTATTTCCAAGAAGTCAGTATGTAATTTGTCAAGTAATAATTTCTTAGGTTTTTGTTGTTGTTGTTCTTTTCCTTTTTTCCTTGGAATTCTGCATTGTTGCTATCCTTTATTCTGTTTTTTTCTCTTTAAATAAAATTTAAAAAAAATAAATACATAAATACTGGCCCTGAAGCAAGGCCAGCAGATTGCTGTAGCTGCTAGTTGCAAACAGGAGCCTAAAGAGAATTCTTTCTGTGGTCTGTTGGCCATTTCAGAACTTTGGAAATGGAATGGTCAATTCATCAGAAAGAAATAGCAGGTGAGTATGGCGGACTTTGGGGGGCCTGCAGGGGAGAGACCCTGGTGCCTCGGGACCTGCACTATGTGGTTGACTCAGGGTACCGGGAGAACAAGGAACTCTTCCCCTCTCTTGAGGGGGGGCGGCTGAGAGTGTGGCAGACTTTCGGTGGCCCAAAGGAGAGAGACCCTGGCGCAGCTGTGATCCTGCCGGCGTGTGGGCTGAGAATCAGACATCTCATGTTGTCCTGCCCACTGTCCAGTTTCCCCCCTCCCACTCCCCCTGGCTTAGCAAGTGGGAGCCAGTGAACTACATATCTTATGAAAAGATTGGCTATGTTATTTAGTATGAGCTCCCCGTATGCAAAGATAAGGACAACCATTTGGAATGGTTGACAATATGACAGATAGTGAAGATCTCTGGTTGTCTTGCTTTGAAATTTATGCTTTCTTATGTCCCGTTCTGTTCTGTTTTGTTGTGTTTAATTTTACTCCCTTTTAAAATAAAATTTATTTTTTATTTATTTAATTTATTTTAAAGAGAATAAAACAAAAGAGGGCAGAACAAGCCAATCAGAACAGAACAACATAAGCAACACAATACTTTACAATAACACAACCGGACATTAACAGTACCTATCAAAATATGTCTTTCTCTGCTATAATTGAGCATAGTTTCAAATACAATAATATCAAACATAACACAATAGTATAAAACCATTCAAGAGAATGAAAGAATTACAGGACATTCTGAATCGAATAACTATGATCAATGGCTACTATAATATCTCATTTTCAATAAAAAGATTTGTTTATACTATCACATATATTAAAATCCCCATATGACACAACAAGATAGAACCGATGGTAATAGCAGAGTAGAAGCATGGTAGGACTTCTAAGGAAGACGATATTAAATCAGTAATGGCTGCCATAATGTTTTGTTTTCTTCAAAACAGCTTTTCATACCATCACACATAATAAAGTCAAATAAAACAGAATAAAACCATTCCAACTGATGAATACAAACATTGAAAGGCTTCAAAGCAATGAAATGGGAAATCATGATTACCATAAAATCTTATATACTCTTACCAACTCTCATACTAGTGAGACTATACGGTATTTACTCATGTGAGTTTGGTTTATTTCGTTTTGAGTATGGTCTCAAGTTGTGTCCATTTATTTATAAATATCTCAATGTGATCATTCTTTATAGCTGAGTAGTACTCCATTGTATAAAAATGCCACAACTTTTTAATCCATTCCTCAGTTGAAGGGCACTTAGGTTGTTTCCTTTCTTTCTTTCTTTTTTTTTTTTTTGGTACCAGGGATCGAACTTACAACCTTGTGCTTGCCAGGCAGGCGCTTAAGCCACTGAGCTACATTCCCCACCCTTCTCTTTTTTTTTTTTTTTTGGTACCGGGATCGAACACTTAGGTTGTTTCCAAGATCTGGCTATTACAAATTGTGCTGCTATAAACATGGGTGCACATATATCACTGTGGTATGATGTTTTCAGATCTTCTGGGAATATGCCTAGAAGTGGAATAGCTGGGTCAAATGGGTTAAAATAAAGTTTAAAAAATAAAATTAACTGAAAAAATACATTAATTAATTAATTAATTGATAAAGGAATAAGGTGGGAGGAGACATTATTGAATATTCCTCCTTACCTTGTAACAACAACAACAAATTTTTTTTAAAAAAATGAAGGCGGAGCATTTCCTGAGATCTGCGCCATGTTGGAACTTAGGGCGCTGAACCAACCAGTAATCAGCCTTCCGCCCTGGTAAGTGACTGTGGCCTGGGGAGCCTCGGCCACCCCAGGGCGGGGAAACAAGAAGCAAGAGCGTTTCCTGAGATCCTCGCCATGTTGGAACTTAGGGCACTGAGCCAACCAGTAAGTAGCCTGCTGCCTACCGGGGTGCGGGCTTAGAATCAAACATACCACATACCCCCCCCCCATTAACAATTGGGATCCAGGGATCTGGGTATCTCTTAGTAGATGACCATGTTTGGTACAGCAAGTCGGGGGAGTTTCCTTCTACTATCTCTGAAGGCAGATATTTTTATCACCGTATTGCCTTGTCCTGATTACCGGTGTTGCTCTATTCAATACTCTGTGTTGATGTGTTCTTTAATGTTGTGTATTTCTTTGATTTTGCTGTACCTAGTAGAACAACTATTGTGAAGACAACGAGATATACAATGTTGTCTGTTACTGTTGTCCTGGTGACCTGCTTTGATGTTCTGTGCCAATTTCAGTATACTGTCTCCATTGGCTTTATTCCATCCTGTTTTTTTGTAACTGTTTGCAGCCTCACTGTGTGTTCACTTTGTATGCCTTAATTTTGTAACATGAACAGCTATTTCTGGGAGGACAGTATATGGTTTGTCAACTAATGATTTATGGTTTTTTTTTTTTGAGGTTTTGTATTGTTTCTACCCTTTTTTTCTGTATTGCTTTTTTTTCTCTTTAAATAAAATTTAAAAAAAAAATGAAGGCAATGCATGGCTATAATCCCAGTACTCAGGAGGCTTGAGGCAGAAGGATCACTGAGGCTAGTCTGGCTACATAGTTTAAGGCAAGTATGAACCACATAGCGGTATTCTGTCTTAACTAACTAACT
This sequence comes from Dolichotis patagonum, assembly GCA_004027295.1. NCBI lineage: Eukaryota > Metazoa > Chordata > Mammalia > Rodentia > Caviidae > Dolichotis > Dolichotis patagonum. The sequence goes on from PVJX010014289.1 coordinate 11,684, forward strand.
AACTGTGGGGAATCATGGTTATTTTACCAATTTTTTTAAAGGTACATTGCAGCTGAGTGGAGTCTGTAGTCCAATATTAACTTTCCACTTTGTAAAGTATGCACAAAAACTAGGCATTAGCAGGGCACACTTCTGTCACACTGCATACCTCCATGCTTCCAGTCAAGCAAGGGCCCCTACACCTGTCCCCGGATTCTCATGTCCAGATGCCATGAGATTTAGGGACTAATCTCCCGGAATGTGAACTCTGCCCTTGCTTCTTTCCGGGAGGGTCCAGACCCCCTTGAGAGCTTCAAGCCTCCACCAGTGCATTTCTGGTCCAGTGGATAAACAGTGGGTACCGAGAGGTGACAAAATGAAACGGTAGCTTTTAATGTTCTGTGTCCTCCCATGGGAAAAGGTAAGCTTGTAGAAAAGTAAGTCCGTTTGTCCTTTCTTACACCCTAACCTAGTCTCCCCTATGCCCCTGCTGTCTCCACGATGTAGAACCCCTCTCCCCTCCCCCAAGTTCCAGTCTCAAACTTCCAACAGAAAAGGCTTTATTTACTCCATTTTGAGATAATGTGCACCCAACAAGACAGCGATGGACTGTACCTGGAATTTTAACAGCCCAGAGAAGCAAACTAACGGCCAAACGGCAAAGGCTCCGCCCGCTCCGGCCTCTGGAGCCTGGAGCTGGGTGGGGCTGTACAGTAGTTCCGCCTCGCGCACGTAGAGAAGTTCCCGCCTCCTCTCAGCCCCGCGTGCACCGACACGATTGTCTCAGACTGGCGCGTGTAGCCGCCGCGGCCATTTTTGACGAGGGCGGGAAGGCACAGCGACCGGGCGAAGCCAGGGTGGCGTCACAATGGGCACGGCTGCGTGGAAAGAGAATTCGAGATGCGGCGCTGCCGCCATTTTTCCAAAATTCTGGTTATGTACCCTCTGCCCTCCTCAGTTGTGATCCATTCTAGTGGGCCCTTAAAGGGCCAGATCTGCCCTCTTGTGCGCTGAGGCCTGCCTTCCGACCCCTGGGTTCGGGGTGTGGACGATCGTGAGCGCAGGTTGCTGCGCCTGACCAGACCCGATAGGAGAGGCGAGTGTTCTGTCGCCGGCGCTGGTGGTTCCCATGGCACCACCTTTGGCTACGCTCTCTGCACGGGCTCCGAACCATGCAGGGCCCAAGTGCGGGGAGCCCTGGGCTGTAACTTTCGCCGATGTGGCAGTGTACTTCTCCTCGGAGGAGTGGGGATGTTTGCGCCCCGCGCAGAGAGCGCTGTACCGGGACGTGATGCGTGATACCTTCGGCCTCCTGAGCGCGCTCGGTGAGAGCCCTGCCTACCCGCTTGGCCCACAACCTGTGACTGCTCTGGGCCCTGCACGTGGAGGGGGTACTGTGTGGGGCGGCCTCTTCGCATCGTGGGGGTTTCCCTTCTTCTCCCCTAGGAGGCGGAGGCACCAAGCCAGCGCTGATCTCCTGGGTGGAGGGAGAGGCAGACCTGTGGGATCCAAATGCCCAGGATCCAGAGGTGGCCAAGTGGCCTACAGAAGCAGACACAGGTGAAATTACTGGATATTTGGGCCCGTGGGGATTTGTCTGTGCCTAGCACATCGTGGTGCCCTCTGCCAGCTCCACCTACCTGCTTCCCTAAATTGCTTTCCTGGCTAAGGCTATTAAGTCTGGCCTCAGGGTTTAGGCTACAAAGGAGATGTAATTATGATTCAGACCCTGCTGGGTCTACCAGATCCTTCTGTCTTGTGTGAGTTCCTCACCCTTGGTCACTAAGCTGTGTTGATTGTGCTCCAACATCACTGGCTTCTTTGCCACCTCCTGTGTTGCAGTTTACTTTTTCTTGCCTTCTGCTTTCTTCCTTCAGTTCTTCTTGTCAACCTTTGCAAAATGCCCAGCCTCCCTGGATTTGTCAGTGCCTGTTGAGCTCATGGTTGGTACATCCTTAGATGTCCACTCATTTTTCATGATACAGCTCAGATGTTGTGACCTTCCTTGCTCTCACTGGTGCCATTTCTCCATTCCTGAGGCCTAATTATACTGTTCCTTTCCTTCTTTCTGTCTCAACAGCTGACAAAAGATGTCACTCCAAGCTTCCCTGACTGTACTGCACTAAATTCTAGGGGTACCCCTGGGTCTAGAAGGTGGTTGTGTCTGAGTTACCATGCCTGAGTTTGGGATTTAAGGACTAGGATAAACCAGAGTCTGAGCTCTCCACTTATGTTCCAGCAGATTCTAGAAACAAGGAAGAGAAAAAAGAAAAGGAAGCGACTGAAGCACTGGAGAAGACATTTTCTATGGACTCTCGGCTTCTCAGACTGAAGGCCCCCCAGTTCTCCTCTGTTGACCTCTCTTATAGCTTGAAGCAGCCCTCCAAGGCACATCATCGGGGTCGCCCTCCACTTCGTGCCCACCCTTCTGTCCCACGAGCAGACCAGCGTCATGGCTGCTATGTGTGTGGAAAGAGTTTTGCCTGGCGCTCCACACTGGTGGAGCATCTCTACACGCACACAGGCGAAAAGCCTTTCCAGTGCCCTGATTGCGGCAAGGGCTTGGGCCGGGCTTCATCCCTGAGCAAACACCGAGCCATCCACCGAGGGGAACGGCCCCACTGCTGCCCTGATTGTGGTCGGACCTTTACACAGCGCTCAGCTCTCACCACCCACCTTCGGGTTCACACTGGGGAGAAGCCCTACTGCTGTGCCGACTGTGGCCGCTGCTTCCGCCAGAGTTCTGCCCTCCACCAGCACCAGAGGGTACACAGTGGCAAGACCCCTTTCCCCTGCACAGACTGTGGCCGTGCCTTTGCCCATTCCTCGGACCTGCGGCGCCATTTCCGCACCCACACAGGCGAGAAACCCTACCCATGCCCAGACTGTGGGCGCTGCTTCCGACAGAGCTCAGAAATGATAGTCCACAGGCGTACCCACAGCGGCGAGCGCCCCTACCCCTGTCCTCAATGTGGCAGGTGCTTTAGCCAGAAGTCAGCCATGGCTAAGCACCAGTGGGTCCATCGGCCAAGAGTTGGGGGCCACAGGAGCTGGGGAGGCAGCAAGTTGCCTATGTTCCTGACCCCTGGCCCTGGGGACCTAGACCCACCTGTGGGCTTCCAGCACTACCCAGAGATTTTTCAGGAGTGTGGGGGACAACCTTAAAAGTGACAAGGCAAGGGTGAAAGTCTAGACATTGTCTAAGGCTCATTGTCTGATGAGCTTGGGATAAGCCTCTGTGGCAGCCTTGAGGAAGGTCACAGAATGCACTGAGGCTAGTCTCATAGGCCCTCACCAGCTTCACCTGCTGATACTTTGTTCCCCACTGTCCTAAACTAGACTATAGAAGGGCTGCCTCCTCCAAGGCAGGGTTGAGGTAAGAACCGTGCACTAGACTGAACTCTAGTTGAGAACTTTGTTAACTAAGTATCTTTTTAAAAATTATTATTATTATTTTGGTGCTGGGGATAAAACCTAGGGCTTAGGTTTGCTAAGCAAGTGTTAACCACTGAACTATATCCCCAGCCCCCCTTCACACCTCTCCCTTTTTGGAGGTACTGAAGAGTCAGCTCAGGTTCTGTATGCTGTTTTGCTAAGTTGCTCAGGCTGGACTTGAACTTGTGCATCTTTTTCCTCAGCCTCTCTCTGCAGGGATTACAACCATGTATTACCCAGAACATGCTGGGATTACAGGCCCAGCCACTCAGCACTTCTGAAATTTAATTTGAAATCCAGGTGTGGTGTCACAGATTTGTAATCCCAGCACTTGGGAGTCTGTGGCAGAAGGACTACTATGAATTCGAGGCCAGCCTAGACTACATAGTAAGACCTTGAAACAAACAAAAATATATTTGTATATAATTTATTTTGAGATGAAGTCTTAAACCCAGGGATGTTACCCAGGGATTATAGGCATCTGCCACAGTGGCTGGCTTTGATCCATTGCCTCTTTAATGCAGAAGTAAAAACTGGTGGCCTGGTCCTGAATTGGCCTTGCAGGTACTTTACTTTGATGTGAGCAGTATTTTCAAATATTATAAATTAATGGTCCAGATTGAAAAATCAGCGGCAGGTGTGGCGGTACATACATACAATGCATTTGGGACGCTGAGGCAGATAAATCACAAGTTTGAGGCCAGCCTGAACACAGTGAGTTCAAGGACAGCATGTCTTAAAAACATTTAACATTTAGTTACTGAACACAAAAATCCCGAATTTTGGCTTTTCTTGAAAAGTTAAAAGATTTGGCAACTTGACCTAAGTTTCCATAAAGTCATAATTTGGGGCAGCTGAGCACCAGCTGAGTTCACAAACCATTGTCTGTAGTACTTTGATGTCCTAAATCAGAGATGGTGTGTATGTGAGATAAGAAGATACAGGAGGGAAGTAAAGGGAAGCGTTTTCACATCTCTGCTTGTATTGCATTTTATGGCTTATAAAGTACTTGTCTTGTCCATCACCTCATTTTCTCTTATAACTTCCTGGGAAGAAAGCAGCTTACCTGGAGAGAGACCCCAAGGGTCAGATTTTCATGACAACCATGTGGCATGTGTGCTTAGTTGTGGCACTGGTCAGCTGATGGGCACCTCCTGATTTTGAAGGAGGAAGCCCCACCCTCAGTATCCCCGGAGTCCAGGGCCTTCCATTGCCCTCCACTCAGCCAGTGGCCTCCTCATGGCTTTAGACAGGAGGAGAGCTCAGCTTTTGCAGTTGAGAACACAGGCCAGGGGATGTGAAGCAACCTGCCCAAAGTGATACCATGACACTCCAGGATTTACTTGTGGTATTGGGGTTGAACCAGGGCTTTGAAGCACAGACTAGGCAATTACTCTGCTGTTGAGCTCCATCCCCAGCTAGTTATTTTTTATTTTTTTATTTCATGTTTTTGTGGAACTAGGGATTGAACCCAGTACCTTTACATTGAGCTACCTTTTAAAATTTTTATTTTGAATTGCTTCTTGGCCTTTTGGCTAAGATAAAGTATAAGATTTATAGTAATTCTGACTTAGGAACATTTGAGTTGTGAACTTTCACAGGTATACTGTAGAAGATTCACCTTCTTAGCCTACAAATGAATCTAACAAACAGTTCTCTAGGAACGGAACTCATTGGTAAGTCAGGGACCTACTGTATTTTGAAACAGGGTTTCAAGGTTTCCCTAAATTGTCTAGGATAGCTTTGAATTTGCAATCCTGTGGAGCTGGGATTACAGATGGGCACCACTATCCCCAACTTTTTTTTTTTTTTTTTTGTCAAGGAGGGAGAAGTTGAGAGGGTCTTGCTTCAGCCTCCAAAATACTGGGATTATAGGTGTGTACTATGCTTGGCTTTTTTTGGGGGGGGGGTAAAGGAGTGGGTTTTCACTATGTTGTCCAGACTGGCCCCAAACTTCTTGCACAAGTAGCCCTTCTGCCCCAACCTCCAGAGTACCTAGGACTGTAGGCACATGCATGCCACTGCTACTGCTGTTTCCATAGCATTCCTAAGATCCTTGCCAGCCTCTTAGCCAGGGCTCTGTCCCTGTGACCTGTGATTACACTCAGGCCCAGACTTAGATGGGTGGCCATGCCTCCAGTACCACATGGTTCTGACAGGACAGCCACAGGAAACACCCAGGGCAGGGAAAAACCCAGCTTGATATGCAACTTGCAAGGCAAACAAGAGTAAACATTGTGTGTTCACTTTCTTTTGGTACCATTGTGAACAAAGTGTCCACGCCAGGAACTTTTAAGATGAGATTTACAGACAGAGGGAACTTTATGATCTGTGCTCCCAAATTTGGTACAGAATCCCTTCCCTGTTATCTTGTGACTGACTCCATTATCCATCTACCACTGGTTCCTTTGTGGTCAGAGTCCAGCTTTGGGCGGGTGGTAGAAGCAGTCAGCCTTAGAGCAGATCCTGTTCTCCTGAGGTTGGGGTAACACATCCAGGAGTAGTAAAGGGTTTGTGTTCTCTATTGGCCTGTATACATTTGCCGGTCCACCCATGTCAGCCCTGTGTCTAGCCTATTTTAAAGAGAGAAACCAGAAATGCTGCTGGCACACGCCTGTAATCCTAGCACTCTGGGAGGCTGAGGCAAAAAAAATCACTACTTTGAACCTGGACTGAGCAGTCAGTGACTTGACGAGATGCTAGGTATTTTTTGTTTGTTTTGCTTTGAGACAGGGCCTTTCTTGAACTCACTATGTAGTCCAGGTTGGTCTCAAACTCAAAGCAATCCTCCTGCATCAGCCTCCCAGTTGCTGGGATTCCAGATGTGTGCCACCATTCCCAGCTTGAGATGTTGTTTTAAAAATAAGCACTGGGGATATGGCTCAGTGCAAAGGCTCTGGGTTCAATCCTCAGCACCACCACCACTTAAAAAAAAAAACCAAACAAACAAACCAGATGTCAGTCTGGAGAAACTTTGAAAGAGGTCAAAAAGTCTGCAGAAAAGACAGTGTTCAGATGAGGTAGTGAATTGATTGATTGATTGATTGGTACCAGAGATCGAACTCATGACCTTGTGCTTGCCAGGCAGGCACTTATGCCACTGAGCTAAATCCTTGGCTGAAGTAGCAAATTTAACTCCAACTAATCTTCAAATCCAACCCCACTAGGACCTCATCCTAAATTTTTCTAGGGAGGATTAGCTCACTGCTGCCTTATCACAGCAGGGTTACTAGGTAAAAGAGGTGCCTTGGCAGCTACCTTTGGACCAGCTTGTCGTTCTTAGCACACAGCCCCAGTCTCTCAGCACTGCCTGCGGAAAGCCTAGCTTGCAACACCAGTTCTCAGCTCAAACTCGAATCCAGATATGGTCCCTGCCCCCGCTTGCCAATTAAAGGTGCCATAATTGCTATTTAAACATTTCTGAGTGCTTTGAAGTTTGGACAGCTTGCCCAGGGCTCAGAAACCAGGCTCCACTCTTGCTTCCTGCTCTCACCACCCAGGTATCATTTAATTGGTTAGGGTGATGAAACTCTTAAACTTCAGCTCTCCTCCATTCTCAGCTGCTCTTTTCCTGGCATGAATACTCCTATCAAAGTAGGACTCCCTTGTCTGCTACCATATGTCTTTGAAGCTCTGCCCCAGAAATACAGTAATTGAAGCCACAAAGAGTGTTTTCCTATAGTTCATTGTTGCATTGGGAGAAACTATCTGAACTACACAAAATAACCCCATGTAGCCAGGCACAGTGACACATGCATGTAATTCCAGTACCCAAAAGGCTGAGGCAGGAGGATTGCTGTGCCACCAGGCAAGGTCAGCCTGGACTACACAGTGAGCTGAAGGCCAGCCTGAACTACATAGAGAGGCTCTGTTTAAAAAAAGAAAAGAAAAAAGTTCCATCTCAATGGGCAGCCAGAGTGAGAAATAAAGGCCATGACCATTCTGCCCCATCCCTGGTTGGACAGGCCACTTAAGAGTAGCTATTAGGAGGCAGCTCAGCGGCAGAAGTGCCTGCCTGGCAAGTACAAGGTCCTGAGTTTGCTTCCCAGCACAAAAAAACCCAAACCAAACCAAACCAAACCAAACCAAACCAAACCAAACCAAACCAAAAAACCCCCAACAACAACAACAAAAAAGAGTAGCTGTTGGGCCAGGAATTTAGCTCAGTGGCATAAGTGCCTGCCTGGCAAGCACGAGGTGAGTTTGATCTCGGTACCAAAAGGAAAAAAAAAAAAGAGTAGCTGTTAGGTGTGACAAGCAGGAGGATTGGAAGTTGAAACCCAACCTGGGCAATTTAGAGACTTAGTGAGACCCTGTTCAAACATAAAAAACCAGTTGGAGATGCAGCGTGCTATAAATGCCTTGAATGTAATCCACAGTCACAACTACACCTACACACACACACACACACACACACACAGTAGGTGTTAATTCATGCTCCAAAGGGTCCCTCTCCCCACTTGCTTGTTTGTAATGTCTTTTTAGGAAATGATGCACAAAAATGTTTATGATCAAAGGAAGTGAAGTCCTTGCTAGGCTATGACAGTCATCCCTTAGTATCTGTGGAGGTTTGGTTTTAGATCCCTGTGGATATCAAAATCTGAGAAAGTCAAGTCCCTTACATAAAATGGCATGGTGTTTGTGTATTATGTATTTACCCTTCCGTATACTTTAAATAATCTTTAGATTACTTAAAATACTTAATATAATGCAAGTGCTATGTAAATCATTGTTATATTGTATTGTTTGGGGAATATTGTCAAAGGAAGTCTGTACATCTTTAGTATAGATGCAATTCTTTTTATTTATTTATATTTTGGTGCTGGGGATTGAACTCCCGACTGTGTTTGCCAAGCAGGCACTTATGCCGATGAGCTAAATCCCTGGCCCAGATAGAATTTTTAAAACATTTTTGATTATTGTTGGTTGAGTCAGAGGAAGTAGAACAGATCCAAAAGCTTGAGTTTGAACTCAGGGCCTTCAGACTGAGGTAGATCTCCAAACCTTTTCCCTTTTAGAGACAAAAATCTCACTAAGTTGCCAAATTGCCCAGGTTGGGCTAGAACTTTTTTTTTCTTCTTCTTTTTTGGGACAGTATCTTGCTGTGGAGTTCAGACTGCCCTTGAACTTACTATGTAGCCCAGGCTGTGGCCTTGAACTTACTATGTAGCCCAGGCTGTCCTCGAACTCACAGCAATCCTCCTGCCTCAGCCTCCTGAGTACTGGGATTACAAACATACCACCACACCTCACTCTGGGTTTGAATTTGTGATAATCCTGCCTCAACCTCCAATTATATTTTCAAAGTAAATTGTTCCTACTGTATCGTACTACCACTAAGCTGTATTTTATTACATGGGGTTAAGAAAAAATTATAGCTTGCCTCCTGGCTCTATCCCTAGCCTGTTGAATCAGAATTTCCAGGGCAATGTTTTAGAAAACTGCTCTGAACAAAATGTCCTTTTCTAACTGATTTTAATTTTTCAGGAGCAGTGATTTGTCCATGGCCTATCCCCAGTGTGTCAGGCCAGGGGAAGACCTACCCATGAACAAAGACCTTCATTTCTTTTTTTTCTTCCCAAGGGACCCTGTGCCTTGGTTGATCACTCTTCCCGGATACCCCAAATCATGCTGATTACTGAGGCATCTCTTCCATCATCTCACTTGTCCTTTGCATGCAGGAAGGAGCAGTTCATGCAGAGGTACCTCATACACTGAGAACTCTCTAGTAGGGCCCTAGCCTGTTACCCTAGTTGACAACCCTACATAGGTCTTAGCTGTTCACTGAATAACTCTGTCCCTGGGCTCTTGCACACCCAGAGTTGATCCTGGGGACAAAGGGGACCCTCATCTTGAAACCTGCACAGGATTCCCCCTCCCATGGACATAGCAGTAGGACATAGCCAACAGACTCCCAAGTTTTTCTTGTTAGGTTGGTTATAGGGCTGGGGATGGAGGGTGCTGGCTAAAAGTCAGCCACTGTCCCTTTAGGCACAGGGAGGCTGAATTTCCATGTGGAAATGCTGGTACTGAGAAGCTGAAGTCCTGGTCCAACTTCTGTCACACTTGGGATTTGTGGCTCATGCTGAGAAGGGCATAAGCTGTGGCCCACATCAGAGGTTAGCTGAAGGACCTACCATACATGCTTTGGGGTATGGCTGCTCTCCTGGGTGAATTTATTCTGGTGATGTCTTGGTTACTTTTCTCTTATTGCTGGGACAAAATACCTGGCACCCCCAAATGAAGGCAGGAAAGGTTTATTTAGCTTACAATTTGTGGAAGTTTCAGTCCATAATCAGCTGGTTCCAAGGCAGGGTGGCATGACACTGGGCAACACTTCAAGGCAGCAGCTAGCAAAAGCAGACAGAGTAAAAGGGGGCAGAACAAGCATCTTCTTCTCCCTTATACAATACACAGGCCACCCTCTCCTTCCAAGTTGGGCATAAAACTCACAAAATATCCTTGCCCTCACAGGATGAGAATGTTTACCAAGTAAGAATCCTGGCTGGCTGCTGAGTCTCTTAGTTAAACTTCTAAACTTCTCAAGTTGTCACATATATCAATCATAACAGTTGGCTAAGCAAGTTTGGGGCCAGAGAGTTATCAAGGAAACTTGCTTGTATGAGTTTGGAGATGACCAGAAAGTACTCCATGGCTAGCTTTTTCAACAATCGGTATACTTTGTAGGGCATTCTTTGGGGGTCCTCTGTCCAATCTCTAGGGACTGGTCATTACAGCCAATCTCAGTAAAGGTTTGAAGACAGATACTGTGATAGAGAGGTTTAGAACTGGATGCTGTTCCTTTGGAGGGCAGAAAGGTTTCCCTACTTCATTTGTGGAAGGGTATCTGTGACTCTGTTTTGTTTTTGTTTTTGTTTTTGTTTTTGTTTTGGGATAGGGTCCTGATACACAGTTCAGGCTGGACTTGAACTCACTCTGTAGCCCAGGCTGGCCTTTAACTCATAGTGATCTTCCTGCCTCAGCCTCCCTAATACAGGGATTACAGGTACATGTCACCACAGCCAGCCATAATTCCATTTTTGCAAGCATCTAATGTGGTGGATTTTCCCTTCAGCCTTTAACCACTTGACATTCTTCAAATTATTGTTCTCATCTTTTTTTCAGGAAAAAGAAAGATGCAAATTTCAGACCAGCTTGGGTTACGAATTAGCTCAAGGACAGCCTGAATGGCATAGCAAGACTCTGTCTCAAAAAGACCAAAAAAAAAAAAAAAAAAAAAAAACGCTCAAAACTGTGCTCTCAGGTCGGCTTCCTCTATGAACCTCCAAGTCCAAGGCTTTTAGATGCCTAAAGGCCAAATAGTCCATTTTCTGTCTGGCCCCTGCCCTCCTTCAACTCTTCTGGGACTAAGGCTAGTAGGAATTGAGTGTGGCTCAGCTTTTGGCGAAGGTGGAAGGGAAAGACCTGTTAACAGAACACAAGTGGCTTCCTCTCTGAGGGAGGCTCTCTTTACTGCTCCCGTGGGAAGAAGGAAAGTACAGAGGAAGCAGTAAAGCGGTAACAGGAAAAGGAATGCTGTCTATCTTCAGATCTCTTGTTTTTTATTCTTTAGAAGATAAAACATAATGGAGGGAAAATTAATGGGGAAAGTTTTAAAAGCACAGGTCGAACCGAGAAGACGAGAAGACGCCAGACATCTCCCTCGAAACTCAGTCCGGCGGGCACTTGTGGCGGTTGGAGCCCCTTCGGCCAATCAGCGAGGTGCCTTGGGTTCCCTGGCTACTACTAGTGAGGAGATGTGGGAGGAGTCGGAGGAGACGGGGTGGCGAGAGCGCCAGCCCAGTGGCCAATCGCTGAGCTCACTGGCAGAGACGGGCGGTGCCTCTGAAGATCAAAGGCGGGGCTGTCTCCTTGGCAACGATCCTAACCCTAAATGGTGGGGAGGTGCTGTTAGGAGAAGCAGAGCAGAGCGGGGACCAGGTTAGTGGGATTGAGCGCCCTCCTATTGGAAACTGTAGGTCAACGAGGGGGTCCTCGGCTCGAGGGCCTCTATGAGGCCGAATGGGAGTCTGTCTAGGTTCCTGAGGCGCGACTGGGGCTGACCTAGAAGGAAGAAGAGTTAGACACCGCCCCCGTTGGCGCCGGGAAGCGTCGCTCCTTCTCGCTGACCTTGGTCTCGCTCGTCGCCTCGTCCTTTCTACATGCACTGAGAGGCACAGGGCCTGGGAGATCTACAGCCAGGTCCTTGGACAGAGGGAGACCCAGGACGTGGGCACACAAACTGCCCTAAACCCTCCCGTTGTTTCCAGGGCGCTAGATCTCCCCTCTCTCCAACGCCGGGGCTATCTAGCCCAGGGTTAATGCCAACGAGTTTCCACCTCCATCTACTCCTAGAGAGGCCGCGGCGCTAGCCAGCGGGGGGAACTGGCCGCGGACGGACACTTCCTGTGCTGGGAGGAGGGGGTCGGAGAGCCGCAGCCTAGTCGGGGGGCTCGGGCCAGACGGCTGGGTCTCAGGCGGGGAGCGGTGGCCAGGGGTTGGCAGGGCGAGTAGTGAAGCCCCTTATCTCCGCGGTCCCAACGCGTGGGTTCCGTGAGGGCCATAGGACAAGCCGAGACCTTGGGGGGGGGCGGGGCTGTGGATAGGGGAGGGGCCCGGCGGGCCGGAGAGGCCCAGGGTCAACACGTCCGGCCCCGGGCTGGGCAGCCGGATCCCCTGGGCGGCGCTGAGCGAGCGAAAGGCGAGGGCCCGGGGCTCAGGGCATTCAGGTCGGGTCGCAGGATCCTCCGCTGTCGCCACCGCCGCTGCGTTGGGAGCTGGAGGGGATGGAGCGGGAAGCGTCGCCGTGGGGCCTCGAGCCCCGGGATGTGCAGAGTCCTGATGAAATAGGGAGCCCTGAAGAGTCCCTCAAAGGTGAGGGAGGGATTGCTCCTCCGACGAGTGTACTGGGAGCGGGAGAATGGGCTGTGCTCTGTAGGAGGGACAGGGGTCTTTGGACACTTGGGACTTGGGGGTAGGGTAGGGACGGGATCTCCTGGGTCGGCCTAGAAAGGTTGAGAATTTCAGCACCTGCATAAGGGCCAGCGACCCGTGTGGGGAGTGGGGAGAGGTTTGTGGCAACTAATGAACTAAATGACCTTCCAGACCCCCACACAATCTGGATCTTCTGTAATTCTCTGATCCTGCAGGCAACACGAGTGAGAATGAGGAAGAGGAAATTTCTCAGCAAGAAGCCAATGGGGACTATGAAGTTGAAGAGATACCTTTTGGGCTTGATCCTCAAAGCCCTGGGTTTGAACCACAGAGCCCAGAATTTGAATCCCAAAGCCCCAGTTTTGAGCCTGAAAGCCCAGGGTTTGAGACCCGAAGCCCTGGATTTGTGCCCCCAAGCCCTGAATTTGCACCCAGAAGCCCTGAGTCAGATCCTCAGAGCCCTGACTTTGAACCCCAGAGCCCTAGGTATGAACCCCAAAGCCCTGGCTATGACCCCAAGAGCCCTGGGTATGAACCCAAAAGCCCTGGGTATGACCCCAAGAGCCCTGGGTATGTATCTCAGAACCCTGAATTTGAGTCTCAGGGTTCCAGGTATGAATCCCCAAACCCTGGAACTGAACCTCAGAATCCCGAGTTCAAAACTCAAAGCCCCGAATTTGAAGCTCAAAGTTCTAAATTCCGAGAAGGTGCAGAGATGCTTCTGAACACTGAGGAAAAGAATCCCTTGAGTGTTCCTCTAGGAGTTCACCCCTTAGACTCCTTCACTCAGGGGTTTGGGGAGCAGCCCACAGGTGCTCTGCCCCTAGGGCCACCTTTTGAGATGCCTACAGGAGCCCTGTTGTCGTCACCCCAGTTTGAGATGCTCCAGAATCCCCTGGGTTTGACAGGGACCCTTCGGGGTCCAGGCCGAAGGGGTGGCCGGGCCAGGAGTGGGCAGGGTCCCCGGCCTAATATCTGTGGCATCTGTGGGAAGAGCTTTGGGCGGGGCTCCACCCTGATCCAGCACCAGCGTATCCACACCGGTGAGAAGCCCTATAAATGTGAGGTGTGTAGCAAGGCCTTCTCCCAGAGCTCTGACCTCATCAAACACCAGCGTACCCACACCGGTGAGCGGCCCTACAAGTGTCCCCGATGTGGCAAGGCCTTTGCCGACAGCTCTTATCTGCTTCGCCACCAGCGCACCCACTCTGGCCAGAAGCCCTACAAGTGCCCCCACTGTGGCAAGGCCTTTGGCGACAGCTCCTACCTCTTGCGGCACCAACGCACCCACAGCCACGAGCGGCCCTACAGTTGCCCTGAGTGTGGCAAGTGCTATAGCCAGAACTCATCGCTGCGCAGCCACCAGAGGGTGCACACTGGGCAAAGGCCCTTCAGCTGTGGCATCTGCGGCAAGAGCTTCTCCCAGCGGTCAGCACTTATCCCTCACGCCCGCAGCCATGCCCGGGAGAAGCCCTTCAAGTGCCCGGAGTGCGGCAAGCGCTTTGGCCAGAGCTCCGTGCTGGCCATCCACGCTCGCACTCACCTGCCAGGCCGCACCTACAGTTGCCCCGACTGTGGCAAGACCTTCAATCGCTCCTCCACGCTGATTCAGCACCAGCGCTCACACACAGGCGAGCGGCCCTACAGGTGCGCTGTGTGTGGCAAGGGCTTTTGCCGCTCCTCCACGCTGCTGCAGCACCACCGCGTCCACAGTGGGGAGCGGCCCTACAAGTGCGATGACTGTGGGAAGGCCTTCTCCCAGAGCTCCGACCTTATCCGCCACCAGCGGACCCATGCTGCTGGCCGCCGCTGACCGGCCCAGCAGGGGCGGGAAGGTAGTGGCTAGAGGAGAAGGGAACAGGGAGCTAGAGAAACCTTTAGAGAAGATAGTAGGGAGCTGAAGGGGAATGGAGTTGGGCATTCTAGAAGAGGGGCCAGAGTGCAGGAAGTTACATGCCCTGGAGACTTTTGGGAAATAGGCTATGAAGAGGCATTGGAGGGCAGCCAAACCGGCAGCAGGAGGCTGTGGGAGAGATCCAGAAAGAGGTCAGCAGGGAGCTGGCTGGCAGCAACATGCTCCTTGGTGGGTACCTGCTTGGCAAAGTGCTAGATGGGGAGGGGGTGGGAGAGGGAGGGCCAGTTAGAGTGGGGTAGCTTAGATTGTTAGGTTCTGAGACCCTCGTTGAGTCAGGAAGGAGGGAAAGGGGTAGGTAGAGTGGGGAGTGGAGCCCTGGGGTAGGGTCTGCACCTCTTGAGTGCAAACTCCAGCCTGCCTTGTCTTCCTCAGGCTTTGGAGCCCCTGAATTTGAGTTCAATAAAAAATCTTTATGTGATTAAAAAAAAATACTTGTCCTTAAAATATGTGTGTGGACAGTGCCCTTGGCAGTGGGAGATGTCCATCATAGCCGTGAGCACCCAGTAAAGTCTCAGGGCCTAACTAGGAAGACCCTCCAGGGACCTTTTTTTGAGGCAGGGTCTCACTAGTGCAGGGTGGCCTTGAACTCAGGGTGATCCTCCTGCCTTAGCCTCCCGAATGCTGGGATTACAGGTGTGTGCCACCATGCCCAGCTGGGAAGTGTTTTTATGTAGTTATTTATTTATTGAGTCTTGTCACCTGAACTTCAGGTGATGCAACTTGTCCATATCTGTTCACGTCCCATGCTTTCCATGCTGCACAGACTCAGAGGACCCCCCCTCCCCGCTGCCCAGTATGGCAGGTTGTGAGAAAACCCTCAAATTTGTGGAGCTCCTACCTCCTAAGCACAGAGGATCTCCTCTTGGGCCAGAATAGACCCCAATTCTGATCTCTCCTTTGTTCTTAGCATCCCAAACTGGAACACCCAGCTATCTCCTTGTGCATATCCTTTCTCCCATGTTCTGAGAGTGGGTATCAGCAGCCCCAACCTCACCCATAGCAAGGGGCAGATTTCTTATGCCTGTGGCACTGAGGATGAAGCTCAGGGCCTTGTGTATGCTGGGCAAATGCAGTACCACTGAGCTGATGCCCAGCCGAGGCAGGTATGATCTGACTGCATGAGGGCCGGAACATGCTTCCAGCCCCTGTGGTCCTCTCCCCATTCTAGGCCTGATTTGCCACAGCTGTGCTTCCTTTTTAGGATCCCTGTATGGATTGGTGGAGACTCCATGTTCCGGCCTCACCATTATCCTAAGTCCCAGCTTCCTAACACTTGGCCCCTCAGGAATGGATGGGGAGTTAGTGCCATCAATGGGTCCGAGGGTATGTGAAGTATATTATAACCTGTTTTAGAGAATTACTCATTGCTGGGCATGTTTTTATTTATTTTCTGAGACATGTTCTCACTATGTAGTTCAAGCTGGCCTCCAACTCACTATGTGGCCCAGGTTGGGTTTCTCCTCAGTCTCTAAAGTGCTGGGAATCCAGGCATGTGCCACCACACCCAGTTAGGGCATAATGCCTATTAAGGGGCTGGCAGTGCCATCTGTAAGTCTACTTATTCTGTTTCACAGGTAAGGAAAATGGATGGGGTGGTACACACTTGTAATCCCAGCTATTTGGGAAGCTGAGGCAGGAGGATTACAAGTTTGAGGCCAGCCTGGGTAACTTAGTGAGGTTGTTTCAAAACTTTCAAAAACTCAAAACAAGTGCCCTAGCAAGTATGAGGCCCCAGGTTCAGTCCGAGTGTGAAAAATACAGACACACAAACTTGTGTACTATTTCTCCACTGGAATAAAAGGTTCCTGAGATCAGGGACTTGTCTTTTTCATTGTTTTATCTTCAGAGGCCAAAACAGGACCTGACACAAAGCATTCAAAAACAACTTAAGGAAGAGAACCTGACTTACGTTTCATGACACCTAAGTAAAGATCATTTCATGTGCTGTTATTACTTATGTGATATCCCTGACAGGGGAAAATTGTCACACTTCTTTCATGATGTCTTGCTTGTGAGCCAGCCCCTATGGCTCTTTGGGGCTGAACTAAGACAATGGTGGGCGAGCCTGGAGAGGTCACAGGCTTTGAAGGACTCTCACATGTCATGCACGTCAGGCTCTGAATGTTTATGTACTTCTTATACCCAGGAAGGGGCTGTCAAAGGTCGTTGCCTGCCTCATAGGATGCAGTGTTCTCTCTCTTGGTAGTGCTAGACCAGGAACTGGCCTTAGTCATTAAATATTCCTTGGCGGGGGAGGGGTTCCTACCGTTGACCACATGAGGGCAGCAGTGGCCAGCACTCCCCTTTCCTTCTTCTTTTTTGGTACTAGGAATCTGAACTCAAGACCTTGCACTTGCCAGGTAGGCGCTTCTGCTGCTGAGTTATATCTCTGGCTAGGGTCATGCCCCCTTCCATCCTTCCTTTGAATAACAGGTAAGGAGGGTCAATACACCGTTTCTTGTATACTTTGTTTCCCCAATAACCAGGGTTAAAGCCAAGGCCTCAGGCATGCCAGGCAAGTGCTACCACTGAGTTATATCCACAGCCCCTTGTACTCTATCATAAGGAATTGTCAAATCATCCTAATCTTGTTCTCTCCCTGTCCCTGTCCCTGCCCCTCGCCCCAGACAGTGTCTCATTATGCAGTTCAGGCTAGCCTTGAATTGTGTAGCCTAGGCTCACCTCAAAGTAGTTCTCCTGTCTCAGCCTCCTGAACACTGGCATTTCAGGTCTGTGCTACTACATCTGGCTTCTCTGCCTCATTTTTGAATTATCCTACAATGTTGGCTGCAAGTCAGTATCTAGGGGTCACCATAAAAAATGAAAGGAAAAAAAAAAAGGGAGAAGCAGAGGGCTACTACTTGGGCTCCCCTTGATAAGAGAGTTGAAAAGGAAATGTTCATTTAATTGAGCCAGGCTGGAATGTTGCACTAGTACAAAAACAAAACTGGACTGAGTTTCATATTTATTGGATAAGTATGTGCAGGCACTGTGCTTGGTCCTGGGGCTCTAAGTGAACAGACTTATTCCCATTTTGAACTCTGTCTCTGGGGGCCACTGAGCAGGATGGGAAGGAGCCTGGAAGAGGCTAATAGAACCAGGGCCCTGGTGATACTTTCTGTGTCTTCTCAAGGACTCAGTCGTCCATTCAGTGAAACTGTCAAGCACCTATTTCCAGGTTGTGTAATATCACCAGGGTTCCCAAGGCAAATAGGAAAGGGATGAACTTCCTACCCTTATAGAGTTCACTGTTTGAGAAAGAGAAATTAAATAAATCATTAAACACTGTACAAATATAACCTTGGAGACAAGGGCCAAGTGCAGGCTTCAAGTACGAAAATGCTTGAACGCAACTGAGCTGGGGAGTGGGCAATGGTGTGAATGCTGAGTGGCTGGGAAAGGACAGGAGGCCACTGTGGTGAATGCAGCAAGACAGGAAGGAGCTGATAGTCTGCAAGGCCAGAGCTGCTGGAGCCTGGGAGGAGGTGGGACATCTCCAGGAGGGGCAGAGAAATCTGTACTGTTGCAGGACTTGGAAGACTTAGTAAGAAATTTGGTTTCAGGCCAGAGGGCAAAACTTTCAGAACCCCAGTGCAGTGACATGGATCGGACTTGCTCTCCACAGCAGAATTCAGGACTGGACTCCAGGCAGGAGAGAATTCCAGGGCAGCTTCAGGGAGCCGAGGGATTCAGACATCATAGGGCAGTGAAGCATCACTAGGTTCTTTCACTACAGCTTCTCCAAACTTCGATTGGACATTCTCATCCAGGAGAGAAAACCAAGGCAGGCTAGTGGGAGGCAGCACCATCTGATGACGCCAAGGCCTCACCTCTGTGGCCTTTTTACCATCCCTCATCAGATTCTCACTATGAGCCTCCAGAGAACATGGCAGGAGGGAGCTCTGTGCTCAAGACAGGGAAACTGAGGCTGAGGGGGAGCAGTGACTTGCCCAAGGTGCAGTGAGGTACAGGCCGAGGCTGACTGACCTTGAGCATTCCTAGGCCTTCTGTGCATCAGGCCTGGGCCTCAGTCTCTGACACCTCCATCTTGAGCATCTTCCCCATGGAGAGGCTCTAGACAGTCCAGATCCATGGCCTCCTCTCCAGACACTGTGAAAGGCCCAGCATCTTCTCTAGAAATCCCATTGGGGGCACCTCCATCAGCCTCCATCTTCTCCTTCAGGTTCCGTTTGAAGAAGCCAACCTGCAGTAAGACAAACATGCAGCATTATAACTGGCCCACCCAGCAACACGTGAAGACACTATGTCACACGGGCCACAGTCACTGGGCTTTTGCCCCAGGGATGGGGGAGGCACTAGCAAACTTGGTTTTTGGAAAGAAAGAAATCTTGGAAATATTTTTTTAAAAGCTTTATATTTAGTAGTTCATTCTTTAGGCTTATCAGAATGTTACATTCTGAGCCAGGCATGGTGGCACATCTGCGATCTCTGGGAGGCTGAGGCAGGAGGACTGCAAGTTTGAGCCTGGCCTGGGCAACTTAGTGATTTATGGAGATGTGTCTCAAAAATAATTAATTAATTAATTGATAAATTAATTGCTTTTTGAGACAGGATCTCATTATGTAGTGCAAACTGGTCAAGGTGATTATCCTGCCTCAACCTACCAAGTGCTGGGATTATAGGCATACGCCACCACAGCTGGCAGAGTAGGGAACTTCTTAAATAATAGGCAGAGTATTCAGACAGCAGAAAACTTGCCACATGCAAAATTAGGAAGGAGAGCTGATGAGGGTAACATGGAAAGACAACAAGACACACTATCAAATGAAAACAAAGTTCCCAGGCAGTCTACCTAGTGTTATTCCATCTGTGTTCTCCACATATAGAAATGTAAAATGACTGTCTCTTTTCCTCTTACACTCATGCGTACACATATGTGGATGACAAAATTAGAACTTGGAGGAATATAGCTGGGTATGATGGTAACACTAGTAATCTCAGCAGCTGGAGGGGGCTGAGGCAGGAGGATCACAAGTTCACACATAGCATGGGCACTATTTTTTACCCTTTCTTTTTTAGTACTACAGATCAAACTTGTGACCTCTGGTTGCCAGGCAGGCACTGGGCCACTGAGCTATATCCTTGGCACCTTTCTCTCTTTTTTTCAAGACAGGTTTTTTTGTTTTTATTTTTTTTTAAGACAGGGTTTTGTTATGCAGTCAGGTTGGCCCTGACCTCACTTTGAAGCACAGGCGGGCCTCAAATTTGCAGCAATCCTCTTGCCTCAGCTTCCCGAGTGCCAGGATTACAGACATGCACCACCACAATAGCCGGAGCAATTTAGAGAGTTTTGTTTTGAGACACAGTCTTATGTAGTCCAGGCTGGCCTTGAAATTTAGTGAGATCTTGTCTCAAATGAAAACAAAAATAAAAAGTGCTGGGAAGCTAGGTAGGTAGCTCAATGTGAAGGCCCTGGGTTTAACTCTAAGGCTGCACAACAGAGAGAAACTTTGATTTTCTTCTTTTCTTATCCTTCTTCTTGTCTTCTTTCTTTCTTTCTTTCTTTCTTTCTTTCTTTCTTTCTTTCTTTCTTTCAGTACTGGAGATTGAACTCATGACTGCGTGCTTGCAAGGCAGGTGCTTGTGTCACTGAGCTAAATCTCCAGCCCCTCTTCTTGTTTTTCTTGAGACAGGGTCTTGCTGTGTAGTTCAAACTGGCCTTGAACTCAGGCAATACCCCTGTCTCAGCCTCTCAAGTTTTGGGATTACAAGCGTGCACCACCATGTCTGGTTTGAAACTTTGATTTTCTGTGTTCTCTTCTCTGTCATACTGAGGTATTCCACTTGGAACATCTACCCTCCACTCCGCTCTACCTCTTCTCACCCTTCCCACCATAGCTCAAAGGCGCCTCTCTTGGGAGCTACCCAGGCCCTGCAGTCTGAGTGAGGCCCTTCTAGTACAGGCTCTAGAGCAAATAGGCCCCAAGTATATCTTGTTCCTGCATCTTCCCCTTAGACTGTGGCTCCATACAGGCAGGGACCTTATTTATGGCATGCACCGCTATATTCTGGGGCCTGGTAAGGTGCTGGCATTGGAAGTCATGGGTCCTCTCCCCTGCCTCCCAGGAACCTAGTTCTGGATCTACCAGTGCTAGTTTGAGTGATTGGTAGAAAAACTATGAACTCTGTGGATCACAGCAGCCTTATCTGTAAAAGGAGGGGCAGATTGAGGCCCCTTCCAGCCCTAATGTTCCTGGCCTCGGTGTTCTCCTAGCTCTGGCAATGCCTCACCCCAGCCTGACTGTCTCAGCAATGCTCGATCCTCCCAGAAGCTCTCACCTTGTATAGGACTAGGAAAATGATCAGCAGCAGTAGCAGCCCCCCAATGCCGCTCAGCACGTAGACGTACAGCATCTCCTTCTCATATACCACATCGACCTTGGTGAGGATCTGGGGAGAGGTAGGCAAGTGCAGAGAAGAGCCCTCCCATCCCTAGAAGTTCTGTTCCCAGTCTAATCTCACTCACCTGGACCCTACTGCTGCACTGGGCTCTGCTTCCAGAGCCCCCCACCCAATGCATCATCAGTGGCAGCGACCACAGTCATGTGACCAACACATACTACTGTCAGTCCCAAGACTTCGGTGGCTTCCCACGAATCCCAGGAAACAGTGCTGGAATCTCAGATTGGCATTCAAAGACTCCAAGAATCTGGCTTCTGCTCACCCTTTTGAGATTCATCTGCCTGCCATGCTGTGCTTCCTGCCCTCCCCCTCCCAGCCTCCTGCTCTCTCAGCGCTGTGCCTCTGTGCTTCGTGCTCTACTGCTCTACTCCGAGCACCTTCTCTTCTTGCTGTTGGGCTGGTGGCCCTTTGCTTAATTGCCATCAGATTCCTCTTTGATGGACACACAAGACTACTCAGCTCAGACAGTCGATGCTGCAGTCTGGTTGCTTCCCCCCCAGCAGAGCAGGAGTTTCCTCCTAGTACATGGCTCTGGCTTGAGGAAATTCTGGCTTGGGCTGAGACCCTTTGCGCCTGCAGGTCTCCCACCTGTGGTCCTGCCCTGGACTCTCGGGCTTTCTGGTGCTCCTTCCTGGGTTTGAGGTGACACATACCTGGGCCAGGGAAGCATTGCTGCCATACAGGTAGAAGTGCCTGCTGCTGTTGAAGGAGATGGAGAGCGAGCTGCAGAGGCTGAACATGCAGGAGGCCTGCAGGAGGGAAGGGGAGCCGTGAGCCAAGGCCACCTTAACACAGTGGGCAGAGACAGCATAGGTTCCAGCAGGGTGACTGTGGCATTCTCATGTGTCTCTCTCCTCACTGCTGGAGGCAAGTTTCTCCATAAAACATTTAAGGACTACCCATATAGGACCACAAAGACCACCTTGCAAATTTCAAACAAATCATCGTTCTCTTTTATCTGCAACTGTAAAAACTTGAGGATTTTCCTTCACAATAGAAAAGAAAAATGGAGGGAAGACATCTGTGGAAAGCCCACCTTCACTTAAGACCCACAGGCCCCCAACCACTTCCTTTCACCATCTGCGAGCAAGCTCTACCTCAATGTCTCCCACCAGCTCCACAGTTGCCGTCACTTGGATGAGAATCTCCTGCCTGAAGACAAGTGGGCAGCGGATCTCGGCTCCAGGACGACAAGGCTGCCAGGGGTCAGGACATGGGTCAGAGGCCTCCTTCCCTTCGCTGCCCACCCAGCCTCATTTCTCAGCGCACATGTCCATACCTCGGTGGCATTGGGGGGCCGCCTCAGGTCCTCACGATGGCAGGTGATGTGAGGCTCCTAGGGAGAAGGGCAGGGATTTCCTTTTGGCTTGGGCCGCTGTGCCCTTGATGAGACAGGCACCCTAGTTCCCTCCCTTGCTGGCCTTGTTGACTGGGACATCACTGAGACTCTGGGATTTGGATCTGTTCACCCTCAGTTTCTACACCAGCCTCACACTGAGCCAGGACAGCCTCACCTGCAGGCCAGGTGGCCTGGACAGCACTCACCATCTGCACGCTCCATCTGTGCGTGAAGGGCTGTTCGCTGAGAGGCTGGGGCACCCTGACCACAGCCTCCAGCACTGGCATGTCGTGATCATGGACAGAAGGCTGAATCCTCACCTGGCACAGAAGACAGGGGTGCAGAGCCTGAATGCCAGCCCCCTTGCCTGCCACCCTGTCCTGGCCTGGCCTGCAGACCTTAATGGTGCAGACTCCAGGATCTTCCCAGCTTTCTCCCAATGGCAAAGCCCTCCCACATCCTGCAGGGGCCTGCCATATCCTCTTCTCTGGAGGGCTGGCTGACTCCTGAAAACAGGGAAGCTTCTACTCCTGGGTGCTGCAGCACTCTGCTCACTCCCAGCAGGGTGACAAAATGTGTCTGTAACTCTACAAGACCATGAGCTTCCTGAGGACAGGAGGGATGCAGGATTTCATCTCCAGCTCCTTACTGCTCTATATAGTACCCTACATATCATAGGCCCCCCAAAAGGTAGTTTTTTGCTTTTTTTTTTTTAACATTTTTGATTTTGAGATAGGGTCTTGCCATGTAGTTCAGGCTGGTCTTGAACTCACTATGTAGCACAGGCTGGCCTTGAACCCTTGGCGATCCTCTGCCTCAATCTGCTTGTGAACCACCATAGACAGCTTGCTTTTTTTGGGAGGGGGGTTTCCGGGATTGAACCCAGGGCCACACACATGCTAAGCATGGGCTCTCCTACTGAATTGCATACCTCCAGCCAAAAAGCAGTTTTTTGAATTGAGCCAGTGAATGATATTTAAGAAGGATAGATACAATAATTATTTGTACAACAGGTTGAAAAAGACTTATTTTGGCAACTGGATTGAACTAAGAAATATTTGTATACTTTGTATATAAAAAGAACTCTCTGTGCTAGGGTTGGGCAAGAAAGTATCACAGAAGTAGCACCAATAATGTCTCAAAGAAGTCAGGCAAGGTATATATGTCCAATTTGTGGGGTTCTGTTGTTTGTTCAACAAACACTTGTGGGCACTTAAATACCAGTTAAATTGGAAAGGTTCACTGTCAGAGGGATTTAAATTTTACTGTTGAGATGGTCAGTACTTCCACAGAGGAAGACTGGGGAGGACACCCAGGAAAACACACAGGGGTAGCACCCATGAGTGTGATGTGGCTGGAGTGGGGGTTTGGGGAAAGAAGCTCTATTCTAATCCAACTGTGGAGCCCAGAAGGACTGAGACCAAAGAATCAGGGAATAATCAATCATTCACAGGTCATGGAAGGCAGACACGGAAGGGAGAGGCTTCAAGGTGGGATGAGAATGTTTGGAAAGGCAGAATCTGCCCCATCTGTCCAATCTGTCCAGCTGTGAGAAGATGAGGAAGTGAAAGGGCTGCAGATCACTACATGTTTGACTAAAAAGTGTCCTTGCTTTCAAGTTTTGTGACTCCATCAAAGCTTGGGTGGTGGAAAGGCAGCATAAGCTTTGATGTGGAGGCTGTGAAGCTAACTTGGGGAGGACTAGGGAACCGGATGGCAGGCTGCCCCCCCACCCCCACAGGATGTGGAAGGTCTAACTTATCCTCAGGATGGGCCTGGTGGGAGGTATGGGCTAAAATACCCTTCTCAACGGGGGTTTATACCTGGTAGACGTGCTTGATCTGGTGGCTTTTGGGACCTTTTGGGGTGAAACTGATGTAGAGTGTAGAGTTTTCCTGGCTGTGGAAGAGAGCAGAGCAGAGATGGAAGGTGGTGGAGACAGCAATGCAGACCCAGGAAGCCTCTGTCTGTTGTTACTACACTAAGGATCATGCAGATGCCATCTGATTTGGCTCTTTGGAAACTAAGGTCAGGCTCTTGTCCAAAGCCCTACAGTGGGGCACAGGACAGGAGCTGGGGGTACAGCCTTGTTTTGGAACCATATCCTCTTGCTTTGTGTCACCTTATCAGTGTCTCCACTGTCCTTTGGTTGTGCTCAAACCTCAGATAAACACATCAGCCTCTGATTCCCCCTTCCCTGACACTGCCCCAGCCCTGCCAAACACACTCAGAGCCCCACTTGCTGCTGCCTCAGGGCAGGTCCAGGCCCCACGCCCGCCTATCCCTCCACACCTTCCCCCTCACACTTTTGCTTGGGTGCTGTCAGCCTGTTCTGTTTTCTACCCTGACCCCGAACCCTCTGTGTCCTGCCTCCTGGCCATTATCTGAATCCCAGGCTCCAGGCCCCAGTCCCAGCCCCATCTTCTCACTTAGTCTTACTCTGCTTAGCATTTATGTTCTGAAGCACTGGAGCTGTGAGCTGTGATACTGTCCCCGTCCCTATCTCACTAAGCTACCCTTAAAAAGCCGCTACTTTTCTAGCTTCCTTTTCTGTAACTAGAAAATTCAGCTAGTGGTCCCTGTGGGGCCCTCCCACAGAGTGTGCTGGGACTTGTGCATTCTGGGTGGGTGTGAGTCTAGTCTTGGACTTGATTATGCACTCTGAGCCAAGGGTCACTGTGGAAACTTTGGTCTCCCCTCTCCCTGCAGTTTCTGAGAAGGGGAAGAACCTAGCACAGCTGAAAACTGTCCCGAGCTTGGATGTGGCTACAGTCAGACAGGCCTAAGTTCAGAGTCTGGCTTCTGTCCTTGCCAGCTTGAGTAAGAATCTGCTTCTCTAGGCCTTGGTCTGGCATTAATCACATGGAGAGAGGCATGGCTGCCTCAGATCCTGCCAGTGCACTGGCACAGGTCTGACATGGGCCAGGGATCGGGGTGCTTTTTTTTCCATTGATAAATGATGACCTGACTCAAAAGCCCTTAGAATGCCCTTTGCTTTTGGAGAGCTGAAAACTAGGGACTGTGGCTGGCTGGAATGAGCTCTAATTGCTGTCCACCCCCCACCCCCACCCCAGGGCTTGGAGAAAAGGAAGAGGGCTTGGAGAGGAACCCGTGGGTGGCATGAAGCGGGAGGCCAAGGTGGGAGGAGAGCAGGCCTGGCTCAGGACTCACTCCTCTATGAGGATGTTGATGGGATACAGGACAGGGATGCTGGTGGTGGCTGAGTTGTCCTCCAGGAGACTTGCGTTCTCATTCTCACTGTAGCAGGGCAAGGCAGAGGGCAGGGTTAGGAGCAGGCGTGGCCAGGCTTTGTGGTGCTGGGTACCAGAGGGGGCCTTCCTGGGGCCTTGCTCACCAGTGCACAGTAGTGTTCAGCTCCACAAAGTCCCCCCAGGAGCTGTTCATCAGTGTGTTAAATATCACCTGGATGCCAACCTAGTGGGGAAAGAGGGCAAGGAAGAAGGAGGGGACCTCAGGAGCAGTTCAGGTACCATAACGACAGTGATTCTGTACAGTGTCCAGAGCTTGGTGCTGCTCAAACACCAGGCTAGGTATTTCATCCTCACTGTACAGAGGCTATGCTATGTGCACAAGATCACAAACAACCCATCCCAGGTTTGTCTGGTCCAAAGTCCAGGCTCTCTACCAGGCCCTGGCTGACCAATCATGTGCTCCCTCCCCAGAACCAAGAGCTCACTCCTCTTTCCTGGCTCACAGCCCTTGGTCCCTTGGTCCCTGAACCCTCTGAACAGCACTCACCGAGGTGCCTGCTTTGAAGATTGGTGAGCTCACATTGCACAAGAGGGTTTTGGTCAGCAGCTTGGGCTCCTCTGGGAGCTCTTCGCAGCTCACAGGCATCTGGCTGTGAGGCTTCCAGAAAGAAGAGAAGGCAAAGGTTTGTTGATAGACAAGGCTAGTGTTCCTGCAGAGCCCATCAATCCTCAGGGCTATTGCCTTCAGGGCTCTATCTCTGTCATGGCACATTCTCGAAGAGCCAGGGTCAAAGAACCAGGGACACAGCCAGGCCCAGTCCTCAGTGTGCACCTGAATCCTAGCTACTCAGGAGTCTGGGCCAAGAGGATCACTTAAGCCTAGGAGTTCCAGGCCAGTGTGGACAACAAAGTGAGATGGTGTCTCCAAAAACCCAAAAACCTTACCTGAGCAATTATAATTGTATTGGTTGACCATAGTTCTATCCCACCTCATGAGCACCTTACGATTTCCCATTTTTCCCTACCATGGGCTCACCTCGTGGTTTTGCTCTATAAAAATTCCTAAAAAAGGCAAAGTCCTTGGCAACCTATTTGGGATCCCTCCTGTCTCTCTCTCAGACAGAAGCTTTTTTCAATAAATATGTTCTGCTCAAAACCCCTCAAAACAGCAGTAACAACCAACCCCCCTCCAAAAAAAAAACCAAAAACAAAAAACCCCCAAAACAAACAAACAAAAAAAACCATCCAAGCAAAATAGAAAGATTATCCTAAGCCAGAGACGAGACCAATATTGTACTGCTCCATTTATATGAGCTATCTGTAACATGTAAATTCATAGAAACAGAAAGTAAATTAGAGGTTACCAGGGGCAATGGGGAGTTACAACTATTTAACAGGTTTGAAAAAGTGTAAAAGTTCTGGAAATACATAGTCCTAATAGTTGTACTGTAAATGCACTCAGTACCAATAAATTGTATGTCTAGGGATGTTAAAATGGTATAATTTATACTATGTATATTTTACAAGAAATATTTGTTTGTTTGTTTTGAGATAGGGTTTCACTCTGTAGTTCAGGCTGGGGTTGAACTCACTGTGTGGCTCAAACTCATAGCAATCCTTCTGCCTCAGCCTTCTGAGTGCTGGAATTACAGGCACACACTACCAAGCCCTGCTTTCCCACACCCCTACAACCCTCTCACTAATCCTGTGGCTGTTCACAGCCTCACTTTTTGGCTCAGAGAAGGTAAGGGGAGCCATGGGGTAGGGACTCTTCAAGTTGCCCTGACTCCTTGAGGCTGCAGAAGGCAGCAGGGGCCTTTCAGCAAGCAGATGATGCTCATGGGCTCACCTTCAGCATCTCCACTTTTCGGAATGACAGGCCCCGGGGGAAGCTCAGGCCCAGCTGGACCCAGTAAGCATCTTCTCCTGAGTTGCTCAATGTCCACTCCACAGCGAGGCTGGAAGAAGGGATCAGACGCAGCTCTCTGGACCTGGTGAGGTGGAAATCAGAGCACAGTTATGGGGCCAAATGAAGGAAGCAGGATTACGGTGGAAACTTCAATATTGAGGAATCAGGCCTGGCGTGGTGATGTACACCTATAATCCCAGCACTTGGGAGGCAGAGGCAGGGGCATTTCTAGGAGTTCAAAACTAGCCTGGACTACATAGTAAGGCCTTATCTCAAACAAAAAAAACAAACAATCAAACAATCAAAAAACAAACAACAAAACAAAACAAAAATAACTGACAGATCTGGCAGGGTACACAGATAAGCCTCAGGGCTGGGGGTACAGCTTGGCAGTACAGTGCTTGCCAAGCACATGTGAGGCCCTGGGTTCACTTTCCAATGCTGAAAGAAAAAAAAAAAAAAAGCTCCTCAACTCAGACCTCTGTGTGACCTCATCTAGCCCAGACAAGGCAAACTTCACAAGGACTCTGCTGTTCTCAGAGAACGAAACCAAGGCCCAGAGAGGGCAGCTGCCTCCCAGGAGACACACAGTGAGGAGTCCAGGGCACAGGCACTGCCTCAGGAGCCACAGTGGAACTCGAGGGAGGGTGAGGGTGGATGGTGAAGGCTTCCAGACCTGGCAGAGGAGAAGGACAGCTTTAGGTCAGCTTCACACTTCTTGTCTTCTCCGCAGTTCTTCTCAAAAGGGATCTGCAAGGCCAAAAAGAAAGGACTCAGAGTCTCGGGTTCTAGACCAGCAAGGCCCAACCCCAGGCCACCATCTACCCGCAGCCTTTTTACCTCCTTGGTCTCTGAGTGTGGGGAGGGTCTCAGGATGGGCAACATGTCCGGGTTCTCCTGAGTGTGGAGGAGCAAAGACAAGAGAGCTTAGCTGAGGCAGTGGGCTGAGGCTCTAAGTGCCCCCTCCCCTCCAAGGACAGGAGGGCTGGGTGGGACAAAACAGTCTCACAGAGTTTTGACCGAGTCTTGGCTGTATGGACTCTGGGCTCACCTGCCTGTGAGCTGCCCTCCCTCTCTGGCTCTTCTCTGGCAACTCCTTCATTTGCTAGAAAGGTACTCATCTCAAAGGCTCAAGGCCATATTTTTCAATGCTTTCCAAGCTTGCACTCCAGGGCCTGGCCATGCTGAGCCATGCTAAGCACTGCTGAGCAGGGCCGTGCTGAGCACTGATTATACACCAGAGAACCAACAGGCAGACTACCTGCCCTCTGAATGGGAGGGAGAAACACCTGGCATTTTCTGCAGGAGGTCAAGTGTTATGGCTAGACAAAGTATCTTGAGGACATGGAGAAAGACTCCTATTCCAGGGCTGGGAATGCAGACAGCCTCCTGAAGCATTGATATCCCAACTGAAGTGTAAATGCAATAGTTTGGACTTAAAAAGTCCCCCAAAGGACAGCTGGGCATGGTGGTATAAGCCTGTAATCCCAGAATTTGGGAAATTGAGGCAGGAGGATCTCAGCAAGCTCAAGGGAAGCCCAAACTATATTGCAAGACTGTCTCAAATGAAAACAAAAAGAAAAACAAAATAGCCTCCAAAAGAAAAAAAAAAACCCTGAAAATGTCCTCCTCAAGGTCCATGCATTAAAGGGTTGGTGTCCAACTGGAGCCTCCTCTGTGTCAGGCTACCTGCCAAGCAGATTCCAGACTCTTTACTTAGGGCTGGCATCCTGGAGGCCCCTGCTGATTGCTCCCCGGGACCCACCATGTACAATCTTACCACCCTACTTACCCTCCCTTTCTAACTACCCCCAAGAAGTCTTTTTCACTTTATGATCTCAGGTCTCTTTTCCTGAGTTTCTATACTGTCTATGTCATCTGGCATTTAAAAGTGTCCATGGCAGAGACTGTTGGTTGTCCTCAGACATCTTTCTGTGTCCCTTGTACCTTTAAGATTGAGCCTCCACTTCTTTTTGGGGTACAAGGCTCTGTGGACAGATATCTGCTTTTCTCAGTCTCTCTTGCAGCTGAATATAATCCTGTGACTAAGCTCTGACCAACGAGATGTAAGTGAAAGTGTTATGTAGATTTTTAGGATTTATGTATTCATTTATTTATTTATTTTAGATAGGGTCTTGCTATGTAGCTCAGGCTGGCCTTGAACTTGTGATTCTCCTGCCTCAGTCTCTTGAGTGCTGAATCACAGGCGTGAAACTTTCTTAAAAGAGTGATGGATGTGCTTCTTCTGCCTTCCCTCTGCCAGTGACACGATGGTAAGAGCCTGAACAGGTATCCTAGAGCACGAGATGGGATACAAGGGAAGGAGAAGAAGTCGTA
This sequence comes from Dolichotis patagonum, assembly GCA_004027295.1. NCBI lineage: Eukaryota > Metazoa > Chordata > Mammalia > Rodentia > Caviidae > Dolichotis > Dolichotis patagonum. The sequence continues at coordinate 41,167 of PVJX010014289.1, forward strand.
CTGCGGAAGCCATGGCTGCTGATTTAGAGCCGGGTTGGGGCAGGTGGGTGAGCAAATCAAGGCAAGAAGGCCAGATCCAGCCTTGCCTCTTCGGTCAATGCCCTGCACACTTGCTGTTTGTGGTGGCTTTGATGCTATGAAGGGCAGAGCTGAGTAACAAAACCACACGATCTGCAAAGCCAGTGACATTTACTTTACTCTCCAGGTAAAGTCTGCCAACTCCAATTTAGAGACAGAACCACTACACCAGCTTCTAGCTGCTTTTCACAAGAGAAAGACCGTTCAAAATACGAATCTCTGCTGCTCACAGCTGAGTTTAAGTAACTGGTACTGTGTCATAGCTGGAAATGGATGTGGCTGTCTCCTGGATGACTCATAGGTCCCAAAGGCAACAAAGTCCAAAGCTGGACTCCTCAGTTCCCCCTCTCACTAAACCCAAGTCCCACTCATGCTCCCTGTCACAGGGGGGACTCCATCATTTACCTAGATTCAAGTCAGACACAGACATCATCTTGGGCTTCTTTCCCCACATCTCAGCTTCTGACAGCTCTTCTCAATCCACTCCTTAATTTATTTCCTCCTCTCTGTCCCGCAGAAAGGGCCTTGGTTCAGGCCCCATTGGGACTGACTACTACTGGAAGCCCAGGCCCATCCACAAATCCTTCCAACACAGCTTCCACTCATGGCAGGTTGAATTAGCTGCCTCAAATGTCTTCTCCTCTCTCTCTTCTGCATTAAGGGTCCACCCAAATCCTTGACTGTGGAGAGTCATCTCTTTGAATAAAGAGCAATTATCTCCATTTTGGCTATCACCATATACCGATATGTACAGAGCTGGTTAGGCCATTTTCTTATCTCTTCAATTGGCTTTAAGCAATATAAATAGGGCTGGCTGAGGTGCTGACATGTAATCTTTAAAGTTAGGGAACACATATCTTTCACCATGTGCCAAGCTAAACTCAGAATGGATCAAAGATCTTAATATTAAAACAGAAACATTAAATATTTTGGAAGATAGAAGTAAAACTCTTGAAGACATTGGTGTAGGCAAAGACTTTCTGAACAAACCCCAATTACACAGGAACTATCACAAAGAATCAGCAACTGGGAATTTAACCCTATTGAAAAGCTTTTTCAAAGCAAGAGAAACCATCAACAGAGTGAAGAGATAACCCACAACGTGGGAGAAAATGTTTTCCAGCTGTACCTTTGACAAAGAATTATTACTGAGAACATATAAAGAACTCAAAAAAGTCAGTCCTCCCAGATTTAAAGATCCAAAAATGAACATGTGAGATGAATATACACTTCTCAGATGAAGAAACACAAACAGCAAATAAGTATGTGAAAAAATGTTCAACATCACTGGTCATTTAAGAGATGCAAATTAAAACAACACTGAGATTCCACTTCATCCCAGAAAGAATGGCTAGTATCAAGAAATCAACCAATAACAAATGCTGGAGGGTCTATGGGGAAAAAGGAACCCTTCTCCACTGTTGGTGGGAATGCAGATTGGTGCAATCGCTGTGGAAATCAGTATGGAGATTGATCAAAAAACTAGGGTTGGAGGTCTCATTCAACACAGCTATTTCCCTTCTGGGCATTTGTCAGGAGTCATTGAAGCTGGAAATTGACCACACGTGCAAGGCTGGAGCACAACCATCCCCAAAACAAAGAGCTCCCCGGGCAAGCCACGTGAAGACCCTGCTTCAGCCCAGAGAACACCTAGCCCGAAGACAATCTGAACAGTGGGTTGCTAGGACAACAGGGTATCATGTGACTTTAAGTTGCTACAAGGTATAAATAAACGCCCCTGCAGTGAGGGTCCAGTACCTTTCCTCCCATGAGGAGGATAAGGGGTTCACTTGTCCCTAGCTTTGTCTCTTCTTTATTTTCACATCCTCTCGAGGTCCTTAACTCCAAGAACCTCAGGGACTTCATGGATCGTGGCAGGTATCTTCCCGAAAGAATTAAAAATATCAAACCACAGTAATATATGTGCACCCCATGTTTATAGCCAGATCTTGGAAACAACCTAAATGCCCATCAGCTGAGGAATAGATAAAGAAGATGTGGTCTTTTTATACAACAGAGTACTACTCAGCCATTAAGAAGGATAAACTGGAGACTTTTATAGGTAAATGGATGCTCATTAGTGAAATAAATAAGACACATGTGTAAACATCATATTGTCTCAGTGTGAGAAATTGAGAGAAACAATATATGTGTATGTGCATGTATATGTAGGTTAAAAAAAGTTATACTACTGATTTCTCTGAGTTCATTGAAGAGAAAGATTTGTGCTGGTATTGTTTGGACAATTGAATGCAGATATCTTGTTCTCTAGGTGACTGATTTGGGGATGACAATGTGCAATGTATGTACCATTGTTGTCCCCTGATTAATGTGTTTTGAAATTTTGCTTTAGTATTTTTTTCTTCTTTCTTTTTCTCCTTGAAATAAAATAGATTTGGAAAAAAATAATAAAGTTAGGGAACAGTCACTGTTTTCTGCTCTGTGACTCCCAAATAACATGGTTGAGTGGGTGGGAGGAACAGCTACTGTGCCAGCTGTCACCTGGGATGGAACCTTGAGATAGGAGCCTATGACTTCCCAGGACAAAAAAGTTACACATAAAACTGAAGCACCCTTAGAACATCAGATACTGCCTTAAGCTGTGTTATGCAGATTATTCCTTCTGTATATCCTTTTCTCTCTGCATATTGCAGAGGTAATTCCACGCCACCTACCTAGCCCAGCTCTCATACTCCCCATTGCTCTCTCAGTCACTCATTCCCGAGCTTTAGAATTAATAAAACTTGAGTTTGGTCCTGGGTCAAGGCCTTTGTTCCAGTGAACCACCATCTTGGCTGGACTTAGGACTCCCTTGGCTCCCCATAACTATAAATATGTCTTAGTGTCTTTATTCTCACCATGGGTTGCACTGGAAGTGGTAGATTGTAATTAGCTTATTGGAAAAAGCTTACTTTTCCACAGGAGTACAAATATATGCTTCCTGGATCATGATGAGGACTGGGAAGGGCTTTCTACACTTGACTATCCCCTGTATCCAAATATGGGGTGCATATTTGACCCAAGCCTGGTCCCAGGGATTGGTTTAGGGGTGTGATTATGGCCCAGGTCATAACACCAGAGTCTCTTTTTTCTACATGAAGTCTCCAAGTGATGAAGAAAATGTCTGACACCAACACAAGGATAACAAGCTGTGATGTGAAAGAGATGCCTGATGCCCATGTTTAGGCACTTGGATGCAGACACGTGTGAAGCCAGGACCTTCCCTCTGTCTCAGACTCAATCCACTCCCTAGGTTTCTGACACTTCAAATAAAAGGGGAAAAAAAAAACCTTATGCATGTGTAATATTTCCTTTTTCTACACCAAAAAAAAAATGTTTTTTTCAGTACTGAGGATTGGTTTTTGCTCTGGGCTACAAAGCCAGCTGTCTAAAAAAATTATTTTTAAAATTTTAAGAGAGTCTCATCAGGTCACTCAGTTGCCCATTCTGGGTGTGAAGCTGAGACCCTCCTGCCTGAGTCTTCCAGAGTGCCCCCCACCAGCGCCCACTTCACACTCCCCACCTGCTCAGCACACTCAGAAGCAGGCTGGAGCTCTGGGTCACCCCCCAGCTCTGCTCCCATCCCCTGACACATCTGTTCATGTTATATTCTCCTTCTGAATGCCACTTCCCCTTCTCTCCCTGGAGACTTCCAGCTCACCTTGTGAGCAGGTGTCCCTTATCCCCTCAAACCTCTGCTGCAGATTGTATCTAACTGCCCTTAGCATCATGGCAATATGCTAGAACTGCTGACTTCTCTGGCTTCTCCCACAGTGGACTGAGAGCTTCGTAAGGGCAGGGGCTGTGCTTGTCAGCCTCAGTGGAGCTGTGCTGGGGAGAGGCCTGGGCGAGGCAGGGACTCGTCAGCATTGCTGAGCATCTGGTGGGCAGAGCTTTATTTCTGGTAAGCCTGCAACCACAAGGCCCCAGCAGAAGGTGCCCAGGTGGCTGGGTCCACCCACTGCGTGCTGCCTAAAGCCACAGAGTGTGCTTAGCAGTCACTATGCAGGAGCCAGAGGCCGCAAGCTCTGAAAGGCTCCTCACAGCATGGGGGCTCATTCTGTGGGTAGAAATTAGTCCCTGGCAGGGCAGGACCTGTTCACGCATGAGCTGGGGAAG
>PVJX010014290.1:0-45265 GCA_004027295.1 Dolichotis patagonum
CATTATGGAATCAGCACTGGGTATTGTAGTGTCTCTTTTTTTTTCAAAGTAGTTGTTTATTTCAACATGTGTTATATAGTTGGTTCGTGTAAACTGTTTATAAGCTCTACACATGCATGAGTCTCTACATGTATATCTATCATTTCTGTATTAGCAGGAAAAACAAAACAAAGCAAGATAAAACAATTCCTAGAAAAGCCCACTCTTGTTTGATTATTACTTGCTTTTGAAGTCTTATAATGTCTTTAATGCTTTGTTTTTATTAATGTTGTTATATACTGCTGAGACACCATGGTAACCATTGTAGATCACCTTGTATTGTGGTTTTATGTGACTTTTCTGCCTCATGCTTTTGCAGGTACTACTTTTATTCATTGATTTTATTATTCATCATTGTTATTAACATTGTATACAGGGTATTTCCATGTGCTCCTCAGAGTACTAATAATTAAGAACATTTATTAAGTACTCTCATGTGTTGGGAATTGTACTAATTTCTTTGGGAAGAAGTATGAAACTTAAAAATGCAGTCTGTCTACTGATAATGCCAAAGTTCATATTTCTAACCTCTGTCCTCAACTGTATACCTCATATGGCCAACTGGATATCTCATGAACCTTGGAAATGTGACACAACTAAAACTGACCATTATTAGTTACTTTCCTTGTAAACATTTTCCTTTCAGATTATTCCCCATTTTAGTTACTGGAAATTCCATGCTTCCCTTTGTGAAGATGACCATGAAGTAAGAATGCTTGTTTTTATTTATATATTCCCTCCTCTTCCACCTAGACCATGCAAATTGAAGATGCTGGCCTCATCCTCCCTAGGAGTGGGCCCCGTTTGACTTAAGCCAATCAGCACACTGCACTTTCCTTGCCACAGGCAAATTAGATGGAATCTTCGGAATTTTTTCAGGGTAGATGGAAAGGAGTTTGTAGTTTCTTTTACTGGATGTGAAAGAAGTTGATAGCCTCCTTGTTGTAGATAGTCATTTTTCAAATGCAAGGGCAACCAGTTTAAGTTGGAGCTTTTGGTTCATGCAAGAAAAAGCATTCTTGATAAAGGCTAAGACCCTTAGTACAAGTCTTCGTGTTTGATCAACTCAAATGATTTTGGTGAAACCCTGAATAAAAAGTGTTTTCATTTTTTCATATTCTTCTGTCTTGCCTAAGAAATTTCCCATTCTAGTATGGTTTCCCCACCATGACATACTGACACCCTCCTCATCTTGTAAGGTCTATCATAGATAGCTTTTTCTTGTATAGCATTAGTTTTGGGAGATAGCCTAATTTTAAATACCTGGCCACAGTGGATTCATTCACTCTTTTCATTATTGGGATGCTTAGAAATGTTTCCCCTTTAGTGAGTTTATAGTGATATACACAGAAACTGTAATTAGAACATGTAGAAATAAGTATTGAGAAGGGTGAAATTTTAGGTGCAGTTGGAGTACAGAAGACTTTAACCTAGAAGTTGTGAATGGAGTCATCCAGGAACCCTTGGTGAGGCCCATGGGAACCAGGAGTTTGCATCCAGCAACCCATTCACACCCACCAGTCATATCTGAGGCCTTCAGGAACTGGGAGTCTGTACCCAGTGATCTGCAGTCATTCTGGAACCCTCAGTAAGGCCTGTGGGAACTGGGAGTCTGAGCCTAGCAACCTGCCCACACCTGGGAACCATGTCTGAGGTTGCAGGGACTGGGCATCTGCACCCAGCAGCCCTCCTGCACCTGAGAACCATTTCGGAGGCCTGTGAGGACTGAGAGTCTCTGCTCAGCCACCCACCCACCCACACGCAGGAACCATCTCTGAGGCCTGTGGGGACCAGAAGTCTGCGACCAGCAACTCATAGTCATCTGGGAACCCTCAATGAGGCCCACAGGTATTGGGAGTCTGTACCCAAAGACCCATGCCCATTAGCAACCCTCAGTGAGGCCCACTGCCAGGCAGGCCACCAGTGCAGGAAGCAACTAGGACTTGGCATCTAGCTCATCTGGAGGAACACAGGAAAATGCCAAAACAAAAGAATAAAATGCAATCTCAAACTTCCAGCCCATCCAGCTCAAGTTCAGGAGACATAGACATGGGTGAAGTTGGAAAGCATACATCTGAAATTTCTGAAATGATAGCAATGAAAATAAAGAAACAATTCCAGAACGCTGTAAAGGAAATCAAATCAGAAATAATCTCTCAGGTAAACACAGAAATGATAAACATAATTAAAGAATTAGTAAACATATCCCAACAAGGCATAGATAAAAAAATAAAGGAGCATAGGAAAGTGATTGAAACCTTGAATGAACAATATAGGAAACAATTAGAATACATGAAATAAACTCAAGGAGATATCCAGGAAATCAAAAATACCATTGAAAGCTGGAAAAACTGTACAAATGAAACTGGAGAAGTCTTCTCAGACCTTGAAGACAGGATTGTGGCTAGTGATCATGCAAGAAAAGATCTCTTAAAAATAATAAGGAATCAGGAAATAACAATTCAGCAGTTGCAAGATGATGCAAAGAGAAACAACTTAAGCTGATAGGTGTTAGCATAAAAGGAGACAGCATAAATGACATAAGATTATTTGCAGAATTAATAACACAAAATTCCCCAAACATGGGGAAAGCACCTCATATACTGATAAGTGAGGCATATTGAATGTCATTAGCCATAACTAAACTAAATCAACACCTCAACCTATAATAATCAAGATCCCAGAAATTCATCATAAGAATAGAATATTAAAAGCTGCTAGAGAATGGAATTTGTAAACAATGTGGTGAAGAGCCTTCCTGGATCAGATAATATCTATACAGAGAATGAAAATCATTATAAGTTAAACAGATTGAAAAAACATGGAAAAATTCATTCTAGAAAGAGATAGATTATGAAAATGCCCAGCAATTTCTGATATTAAAGCTGCCTTTGGGAACACGTCTAGAATGTGAAGTTCCAGAAGGAATATGCTGAGATATGAGGCTGGAATCTGAGGTGAAAATCATACCAAGAGAAACCAGTAAGACTCACTTGAGAAGGTAGATTTTGTACTAGGAACCACAAGAGGCTCTTTGATCTGTGCTTCGAGAAGACCAAATAGACTGTAGAGAGCCAAGGGATTTGGAAAAACCTGTTGGGAGCCGTTGAAACTGGAAATTGAACACATGTGCAGGACAGCTGCGGGGCCAGGGCAAGATAAGATAATGGCTGAGGGCACCTGGCTTCAACTCCAACTAACTAAATAAAGACTGTAGCCGCAGGCATTTCACGCCTGTAGTGAAATGCAACATGGAGATCTTCTCCTAAGATACTTCTCCTTGTTAAGGTAATTTATTATGTGCAAAGTCTTTGAGCCACTCCCAAGATCTGTTCAGTTTCCTGTGTGGTTTGAAAAAAAATAATAAATTCAGGCTGTCCAGAGGCATTCCCTGTCTTAGCCACCAGAGTCTCCAAACTCTGCAGAGGGTTTTGATCCTCCTGGAGCCCTAAAATCATACACTTATTTAATTTAAGCCTTCACCATACACTTGTTTGGGAGATTGGGGATCTAGGCCAGGTTCTCGATAAAAATCCTACTGAGAGCAGGGAGACCAGACATCAGATGTGTCTCATCCTCATTTCCTTTTGTGTCATCACTTCTGATGTGTCAGGTTAGGAGTAGTCAAAGAACTTAAAGATGATAGAAAAAGTGGCAAAGGTTGGTGCTTTCCTCATGGGCCTACCAAAAGGGGTGCCCTAAAGGGGCCTAGAAATCTGTCTTATATGATCAGAATATCAGTCATATTTATAGTGAACGTAATGACAGCATCACATAAGCAGTAAGCCAAAGCTCAAATACCATACTGCAGCAAAATTCCACAATTATTTGTGGTTCTTCAGATCAGTTGCTGATTTTGGACTTTAGCCACTCTATACAAAAATTTCTTTGGGAATAATGGACATCGATGACAAAAGACATAACGTGTTGCTTCACCTCTAGATTTTATTAGCAGTAAGATTCAATGGCCACAGGTCACCAGTGTTCTAACATGGCTGGAGGGTGAGCAGAACTTCCTCCCTCACAGTGCCTTGACTACAGAAATTGAACCTGTGAAGAGAGAACATCAAATGGTCACCACATTCTGGAACCAAGCAGTGTTGTTTAGCATGAGGAGAGTTACTGCTTTCTCCTCTCACGTGTGCAGTATGAACATCCTGTGCCCAAGCCAGACACTGACTACCACTGCAGAAGACTGAATTTCCTCTCCAGCCTTGTAATAGGATTATGCAGATACCAGAGAGAGGAGCTGCTCAGCACACCCTAAAAGATGGGAAGAGTTCACTTTCCATTTAATACTTTTAAACCATGGTTCACTGTGGAAAACTGAAATCGTGGAAAGCAAAGCTTTATTGAAAAAACTACTGTTCCTAAGAGCAGCATGGTTGAACTATATCTAGGTCTACATTTGTCTACTTAAAATTGTGAAATTGCATTCCAAAGTGTTTTTATCATTTTATATTACTGTCAACAGTATGTTGAAGGTCAAGAGTCTTGTTATCCTCAACCTTGTTGATACTGTCAATCATTTAAATTTTAGCCATTTAAAGAGTTTATGATGGTATACCATAGTTTTAATCTGTGTTTGCTTGTGGCTAGTAGAGCATCTTCTGTCATTTCCCTTTGTGAAATCTATTTGTATTTTTATATTTAAAGACCCTTTAAGGTAGATATAATACAATTATTTGAATATTGATTTTTTAAAAAATCTAATATGACAATTTCTGCCTTCCAATTTTAGTGTTTAAGTCACTTTTATTTAATTCAATAATTGGTATGGTTGGCTGTAACTCTATTGTCCTCTTATTTGTTTTCTGTTTTTTTCCCCTATGTTCTTTGTTCTCTTTTGGATTATTTTGATCCCATTTTATCTCCTTAGTTTGTTTGCTGCAGTTCTTTGTTTTATTATTGTAGGGATTGCTTTGACAGCATATATTTTTATATTGTCGCAGTCTAGCTCCAAGTTATATAACCAATTTGCATATGGTTGAGCAACCTTCTAACAGTATGTTTCCACTTTTTTTCCCTGTTATTTATGATGTTGTCATATGCTTTATCTAGACAAAATAGTATATATCCCCAAAATATTGCTATAACTTTCTAAATACTCAGGTTGTCGTTGCTTTTTTCTGTTTCTTTTCCTTTCATTTTTGTGTGTATGTGTCAAGGATTGAACACAGAGCTTTGCACAAGCTATACAGGTGTGTCTATAGATCTCCATGTCCTAGTCAGTTATTTTCAGAGAGAATTGTATAACAAGATTTTAACATTATGTGTATTTTCAACATGGCTAACATTTACTATTTTCCTAATTCTTTTCTGTAGATTATTTTCCAAGAAATATAATATCATATTCTTATGCCCCAAATCCTTCAACACTTCTTGTCATGCTCACCCCTTTCAGTTTTGGTATGTCTGAAAAGCCTTAATTTCACTTTCATTGTTCAAGTATACTTTTGTGGCATAAATTCTCTGTTGAATTTTTCCCACTTCAGTACCTTGAAGATACTGTTTCACTGCCTGCTAGTTTATGTTTCTCCTGAAAAGAAATCTGCTTAAATTTTTCTTTTTCCTGTATGTAATATGACCTTTTTCTATTGTTGCTTTTAAGAGTTTTTTCTTTATGAAGGGGTTTGAGTAATTTGATCCTCATGTGTTTCTGTTTCCTTCATGTCTCTTGATATTATTATGATGATGATTTGATTTGTTAGTTTGTAGTTTTTACCAAGTTTGATGACTGTGGAGCCATTATTCCTGAAATATATTTTTCTGTTCCTGTGCCTTTGGAACATTCAAACACAAGTACACTGATATTCTTAAATTTTCCTGTAGGTCACTGATGTTCTTCTCATTTAAAAATTTCTTTTTCCTCTACTTAATTTTTAAATTTTATTTTAAGAGAAAAAGAAAAGAAAATTTAAAAAGACAAAATAGAAAAAACAAGAAGAAAAGTAGAATACAGAGTTCAAAAAAATTAACATCATAAAATCGCTGTTGATACATTACATCTTGTTAACAATAGTTGTTAAAGTTATAAAGTCAAAGCATAAAAAGTGGCTAGACACTCAAACATTGACAGTACAAACTCTTCTGTTCAATGATCTAACAAAAACTCAGTAATATGGTCTCTATTTAATTTTATATAGAATGCATTATGCCTTCAACTTTAGTAGTCTTTTCAGTAGTTTTTAATCTCCTGTTAATTGTATTTGGTGTACTTTTCACTTGAGACTATGTGTTTTATCTTCAGAAAATGTTGGTGGGTCTTTCTTATTTTTATTTTTTTGGGGAAGGCTTTTTTATGTGTGCTATTTCCTAACTGACTTTTTTGAACTAATGGAGTAGATATTTATTTATTTGTTTATTTATTTAAGTACCAGGGATCGAACTCTTGACCTTGTGCTTGCCAAGCAGGTGTTTACTCTGCTGAGCTAAACACCCAGCCACTGGAATAGATATTTCATAACTAGTTTAATATCACTGTCTAAACAGCTTTGTCAGTTCTGGTCAGGTATTAATTCATTCATTACTTTTGTCGTGATAAATTCTACAGTCCTATTTTTACAGCTGGAAATCTTTGATTAACATCACGCATTGTGGATTTTATCTTGTTAGCTGCTGGATAACTTTGTATCTCTGTAAATATTATTGAGCTTTGCTCTTGGATACAGTTAAGTTATTTGGAAACAATTTGATCATTTTGAGTTTTGCTAAATCTAGTATAATCATTCCCACAGAGAAACAAAACCTTCGTAAATACTCAGTGTGTCTTGAATTACAAGATTTTCCAGACTGGCTGGTGGAAACAAGGACTATTCTCAGCCCATGAGAGCACTGGACACTGTTCTCTTTAATTCTGCCAAATGGCCACTTCCTTGGCCTTGGCTATTTTGCTCACATGTGTGTGCTGATTAGCATGGTGCTGACTATTCGAGGGGCCCTTTCAGAACTCCGGGACTCTCAGGCTGTGCTACGAAATCTATTTGCCTTAGGTTCTCTAATTCTAAACTCTGCCTCCTCAATTCAGAGACTATTGCTTTTGACCTTATATCTCTTGGTTGTGTCAGATCCTGGAAACTCTCTTAAGATAATAAACTTGAATGCTTTCCACTTTGTTTTTTATCTTTCAAGCATCACTGTCCTGGAAGTTCAGTGTTCAGAAAACTACTGTTTCACGTATTTATCTGACTCTGTTTCCCTTGGGAAGGTAAATGTGATTGGTGTCTTTGCTCCATCTTTATGAGAAACAAAAGTCCTCTGCCCAATGAAATATTCTTTTCACCTTATGATCACAATGTTGGATTATCATTCTAACACTTATTTTGTATCAGATAACACAACACTTGCCTACAAATCTATTTAAGTTCTGTACTTTCTCCTAAAGAAACAGTAGATATTAGGAAACAGCTGTGCCTCAGGTATAGGAGAACCATGGTAGGAAGTTCAACTTCAGGGAGAATTTTAGTAGGAATGGGATTGTGGACACTAATCAATCCTTCTCATTCCTTTGATATTTAGTACTTACACTGTTCCATCACTTCTTGTCACTGTGACCCTGGATGCTCCCACTTTGGGTAGGGTTAGGTTGATCAAGTTGTTGTACCAAATAAATTTAACCTTCTGTAAGTCACCAACATCCACATCAGAATCAACCTCATTAGTATGACTGTTTCCTGACCTGAGAGAGCCCCTGGGGAGTTAAGAAGTTAATAAGAAATGCACATGAATACATACAAAATGATCATGCCTATGAATATAAATATATGGATATATGCATATATATTTTTTGAAAACTAGCTTGTAATATATCTGTAAGATGATGAATAGAAAATTTATCATTCAATGTATTAGATAAATCCACACATGTATGCTAACTCAGTATGAAATATTGCCATCAAAGACTATTAAAAATTTAGTCATCTTTACTTTAGTGAAACTTCTAACATGTTTGAGGCACAATCCTCCCCATTTAATCTATGATCACTGACATATTTTACCCACTGTTTTGTGGAGAATAATCATTTTTATTATAAATCAAATTCCAGACATTAAAATAAATATCTCAGAATGGTTTTCTCAGAAATAGTAAAGAAAAAAATTTAGAACTGGAATTCTGAAATGCATTAGAGTGATACCTTGGTTTTTTAGTATATATTATAGTACTCAATTCCCATATGGTAATGAATAAGCAAACTCTTCTGACAATGTACATGTGCAGTGTTCAAGCATTTAAGAAGCTAAAAAAATACATTACTCACTTATAAATTTCATACTGCTTGGAGTTTCCCAAAGTTCCAAACAAAGAAACTAGCACATGCCCTGTAACCTTCTCTCCTGACAATGTGACAGCTATCCGATACCTCCAACCTGCACAACGCATAAAATTTGCAAAATGTCAGCTTGCAGAGAAGACACAGTGAAAACTGGTTAATTTCTATCCTGCTACCACAGAATTTTGGATTCTTTATACTCGGTCCTGGTGATTCTAATAATGAGATAGATATAGTGATTTCTTTACCTAGGTGTTCAAGGGACAAGTATTAAGAATGTGTAGAATCTTTCCAAAGTTAATAAAAACATTTTTTTAAAACCAAGGGACTAAGAAATACATTTTGTTTAAAATTTTTCAACATGACAGTTTGTTCCTCAGTGTTTTCAAAAGGTACTGGAAAGATAGTAAGTGTCACACTTTCATCAGTTTATTTTCATTGACCACTAAAATTTAGAGTACTGTCATTTTTTGTCTACATAGTCAAATATTTGCTAAAAATACTTTGCAATTCAAATTTCCATCATCCTTGGAAATATACCAATGTAGGAAGCCAGAACTAAGTTCCTTTGGCACTAGTCAATAGTAAACCTCAACTGTTTTTACCATTTAGCTCTAGTCAGGGACAAATTAAGGATGGGATAAAGTTTGTCTTTAATTCTCACAGTTTTCTTAAACCCACTAACTCTGATCAAAGAAGTTTTCTTCCTCTGTTACCCTCTGTACAATTCCAGTACCCTCTAATTCCCATCATCCATGGCATCTACCATTCTAAGTATCTCTTGAATATGTAAGTTTCTTTCTGCTCCTGCTGAGGGATGATAGAAGAAATAAAAGGTAAAAAAGAGATGAGAAAATCATAACTAAAAACTGCACTTTTAGGACTGCAACTTCCAGGACGTAGCTGAAGTTATCCAAGGTGCTGCATCACTAAAAGACCATAAATTGGCTTAATTAAGAAAGTATGCACTTTCTCACCCTAAGAAACCTCACCCTAAGAAAAAGGCAAAGGCTGAAAAAAATCTAGAGAATGTTTACATTGCCTGCCCACAGACAAACAATGTGCCATGCCTGTGGAATAGATTAGTACCCTTGGGGGTGAAAGCACATTTTCCCTTGCTTTCTGACCCCAAGAAAAGTACAAATGTTTCTAATTCCAAACTGTGGTGAAGTCTCATTTCTTTGTGTGTCCACACTCAAAGTGCCCTTGAATGCATCCTAAATTTCTGCCTACCCTTTCCCTGCCTCCTTCTGGTTCGTCCTTTTTTTGCTAATAGTAGTCAGCTGCTACAAAAAGGGTAGGTTAAGTTTCTTACTACAGTTTCTAGAATCACCTCTGTCCTTTCTCTCTGGGATTACTTTTCTGCTTGTGTGAAAGTTCAGAATTCTGCTCAGTAAAACTTTCTAATATGGAGAGTCTGGAGCAGAGGAAACCTTCTGTATTCAGCACCAGCAACTGTTAAAAAATTACTTTTTGTCTCAATCACAGTTCAAGATTGAAATTCCATTCTGCTACTCCAATTAGCCATCATTACACGAGCATGGCATTGAATATTTTTCTCATTGGGAGGGGCTGTGTAGCTTGGAATGGAAAAGCAATGGAAAAACAATTTCACACGTTATCAGTAGACATGGTAAAACACACTGTACTAAGAATGTAAAGTACATAGAATAGGTACTTACGTGAAAAATTGCTCTTATCACCAGTGTTGAGGTAAAATTTTTGGAAATTTTCTTTTGTTTTTCCAGAAAATTGATCTGCATAGTGACCCATTTGTGGACATTCTCCTCTTGCACAGGGGAAGCATTGGTTCTAGTGAAAACAAACAGGGCACAATTTCTAAGTGTTGTTACAATGAAAAATATTCTAAAGCTAAACATGTCCTGATGTAAAAGGAAACTTTAAAAGGAAAAGCTTAACAATGTATCTCATTAATCACAAGGATAAATGAACAATTTCACTGTTAGAAAGCACAATGCTACTAAAATCACGCAATGACATGGCATTTGCCTTTTTCTTTTTTCCTTTTTTTTTTTTTTTTTTTTTTTTTTTTTTTTGGCCTCTTTAAGTTGCCCCAGTTGCCTTAGATCTTCTGGTTGCTGGTTACGATTATGTCAGAAAGATTGCTTAAGAAAGAAAAATTAGCTTCTGATATGCAAAGTAGGACCCATTAGGAGAACAGAGGCTCAAAAATCACACTCTTCTCCATTTCCTTAGCTTCCACTTAACAAAAAAAAGAACTAAAGAATTCAATTTTCTCATACTTCTCCCAATATGGAGAAACTGCTCTAGCTGGCTCTTAAGGCCTAGAAAATATTCTCTTTTCCTAATCCAAGGGATTGTGGTAAAAGGGATAGAGAGGGAAGTACATAGATGAGGACAATCCCACTCTGGAGAGGAATTCTACTCCATAGTAAAAGCATGCAGTGGAATCCTCAGTCACTGAATGAGATAACAGACATGACGAGTCTCGAATTTGGTATCTGTTAAGCTAATAGGAAGGTGAGTCAGCCACGAAGAAACAGCCAAAGCTCTGTAAGGGCAGTTCCAAAACAGAAAGCTACACACCCTAGTTTTTATTCCTAAATGCCTGAAATGTGTCCTTCAATAAAGCAGATAGTGATATGACCAGGGTACAAAGGAACCAAGAAACCTACATCACTAGATCCCCAAGTCACTCCCTATGACTAGACTACCACCAGGATTATCTGGCCCAGAACTAGCTTGGAGAGAAGTTCAGGAAGGGATCCAAAGAAGGAGCAAATTTTAAGACTGAGATATTTTTCTTATAAAAATGCAGAACATTAGCTAAAAGGACTATTATATTATCAAATCAGATTGATTGTGTGAACCTAAAGCTGTTTTTCTTATTTTTTTTTTAAATAGGAAGAAAAAAACAGTTATACCAAAAAAGGGGCAAGAAGGTTTCAGTTCTTAGTGAATAATCAACCTGAAATGTGAATAAAATATGCACTCCTACCTCCCCTATAATAGCTAGCATTTATTGAATATGAATTATTTCATTTTTTCCATTGGCTAAGCAATTAACATGTCATTTCATTAAGTCCTCTAACCAAGTGCTCTGAAGTTAGCATTATTATTTACATTTGTAGACAAAACTATTTTAGAGAATGGAACTGTTTTGCTCAAATTCATTCAGTTATTTAATACTGAAACCAGGATTCAAGTCTTCTCTCTTAATAACTAAAGTGTATCTCCTTGGTAATTATCACTTCATATAACATACTGCTGACTTGAAATTTTAAATGGCAAAGAGTAAAAATTTGGATTTAAAGAAAATAATACTAAAAAGTTAATTTTGAAAAAAACCCAGATAATGTTGTGTTGAAGATCATATAGAAATAAGAATTCAACCTGGATATCAAGAGGATATCAGACAAGATAAAAGCTTGAGAAAATATTGGCGATTATGAGATTGCACAGAAACATCCATATTTCTAAAATTCTATAGTTTAAAAGGTTTGCCAGGCATGGTGGTGTATACCTGTAATCCTAGCACTCAGGAGCCTGAGGTAGCAGGATTGTTGTGAGTACAAGGCCAGCCAAGGCTACCTAGTGAGTTCAAGGTCACCCTGGACTACAGAGCCAGACCCTGTTTCAAATAAACCAAAATAAGTAAATAAAATAAAGTAAAATAGGAAATAAAAGGTCAGCATCTAAAGAGGATAGGATCATTTAGAAATGGTTCACAGACTGCCATAAACTATTTCTTTTATTTGTCTGTTTAGGGTTATTTCCAAAATGAGTTTGAACTTCTATCTGATACACAAAGAAGTTGACCCAGAACAAGTTAGGCAAGAGACACTTCTGTTTAAAAGCCCATTTCTCTAAAGTCCTTTAATATTACTAAAGTCTTTTAACTATTACTGAAATACATACCTATGATTATGATAAGTGTGAAACTGTAAGCTTTCACTGGATGATGCATATAGTACATTATGTCAGTCATAAGAAGTAATGTTCATACAATTCAAATGGCTGGGCTGGGGATAGCGCTCAGTAGTATAGTGGACGCCTAGCATGCATGAGGCACTATGTTTGATTCCCAGCACTATAAAAAATAAATGGCATTAAATATAAATAAATAAAATTAAAGTAGAAAATCGATCCAACTTACTGAAGAGAAAGAACTGTATGAGGCACAAGAGAATCCAGCAAAGCCACTAGGGTTGAGAATGCTATCAGTATAATATTTGTAGCTTCTTAAGTGATTACAGGCTGCAAAGTCCCGAGTTCCTGTGAAATCAGACAAGATTGCACGTCAAAAATAGCTTTTAGTTTTTCAACTTAATGTCAGATCATAATATAGTTATTGAATAGATTTCTTTAATTAGTGTGAACTGCTGGAGGTCACAGCACAGAATCATGTATGAAGTATATCTATTATTTGTGATGTAAGCATAAGTTAAGTACTATTTACATTTATAATGGATAATGCCACTTGTTGAATGAAAAGCAAAATGACTTAAGAAGGAAAGGTCTGAACCATACAAATTGAAGTGTGACTTAATAATATATTCCTTGGAGAGTTGACTGAGAATATGATTTATTTCCTAGTTTCCTCATGACCACTTGTCCCAATGGGAGCCTAAACCTCAGAAATGAAATTAAAATTCCTACATAAGACCTCACAATTCCAAAATATTTAGCAAGTTTAGCTAAACATGTAAGACCTGCACAATTCCAAAATATTTAGCAAGTTTAGCAAACAGAATAAAAACTTTTTCCAATAAAAACATCTCTTTGTACATATAACAGTTTTACCTTCCCAGATTCCATCTAGGTCAACAATCTGAGAGAGAACATTCTTTTGACATCCAGGCATTTCTAAACCTCCGTTTGGAAAGAAATCCAGGTGACCCACAGTTTGGCTCATTCCAAATCCTGAAGAATTTTAAAAATAAGAATGAGTTTATTCTATGGTATAGCCTTATGGTAGTTAAGGCTACTCTACTGTGTAGACTCAAAACCCTCTAAGAGGACAAATTGTGGCACTCACCTAAATTGGGGATCATTGGGGCACCATCTGTATGAATTACATCCACAAACTGGCCATCACTGGGATCTAATCGAACTATTTCAGGGGTATCCTGAAAGTAAGGTTCGGCTGGATCCAACCCTGTAGCAAATAGGATATGTCATTAATTACGTCAGTATATGTGCATACTCATCTTTCATTATTATTTATAGATGTGAGTGTGAGTAGAATATTGGCTCTAATCATGAGTTAATGAAGGAAAGAGATAACTCATAGTTTTATTGAGAGAAAACTGCCTTTAGCTTTCTCTTTGCTTCAAAACGAGTTCTCCCAAAACCACCAAATTTGCCTCTATTTATGTATGCCTAGTTTCTGGAAGAATCTTGGTTACTAACAGCAGTTACCAGAAAAGAGGCAGTCCCTGGGATATACTGGATTTTAGCCATCCACACTAAAAAAGTTGCCACTGGATTGTTATCTAGAAGGGCCTTTCCTGGTCACTCAGTCCACAGCCTGGCATGGCCTAGTTCCTGGCTAGATAGGCTTTGATAAACATATATTAACTGCAGGAAATAAATTTCTAGAACTTCAATTCTACAAACTAGTATTCAGGCATTGCAAACGCCCTCATCAATACAAGTGTAAACAACTTCAAAATGTTAAAAAGAGGATCACATTTGGAAGATGGAAGAGAAAAGTCATTCTCTGAATTAATCATGTCTCAGATCTAGCACTACAACCTGTTTCTCATAAGGTTATAGGGTTGTTTTAGGACTTGGACATTTTGTATGTGTCCTCAGAGGCTTACTGAGGCCAGTCTGAGGTTTATAATGTAATATTTTAAACCTAATGAGTAGGACTCAGAGCTGTAACCTAGGGAAGTTTGGTCATCTGTCCATATTTCCCTCAGTTCTGGGATTGTGTCTGATGATTTTTAGTGTTATTAGTCATTGTTATTGAATCAGGATACAATTAATTATACATATTTGCAGTCTAAGACTCCTTTTAGCAGATGATATAGATACAGATATAAGATATAGATATATAGATATAGATATAGATACAGATATAGATATAGATATAGATATAAATATAGACATAGATAGTTTTTTTGACCCCCTTGATCATTAAGCCCAATTAGTCAATACACATTTGTTGACCTTACTCAGAAGGAATGTTTTTTTAACAATACAAGGAAGACTGAACCCTACTATACAGAACATTACTCAATCTTCAAACAACATTTGGATCTCCTCAGACTTGAGAGATGGACAATAAAACCATCATGACCTGATGGGAGCACTCCTGAGATAACATTCCTACACTCTCTTCTTCACCTTAAGATCAAATGTAAAGGTCCCTAATTTTCTCCTGGTTGATGCATTCCTCTTTTGGAGTTCATCAGCTGCTCTCTTGCACGGTACCAATCAATTCTAACCTTTCTACACTTCTTGGTTGTTGGTAACTTCTTTTCATCACTTGTGGCACCAGCCTCTCACACACTGTGCCTCACACTGAAGTCTTCACTGTGGTCACCAACCTGTGATTCGTCCAATGGCCCCATTGGTCCTCTTTCCAGCCTCCCCAGCAGCATGGGAACCCAGACTGTGGCCAATGATATGGACATTGGAAGGTGAGTATTCCAGTTGAGACTGTTGGAAAGACAATATCTTCAAAATATGTTCAATTATTGTGGAATTCCTGGTGGGCACAAAAGGGACCCCTCCAAACCTTGATTTTTAAGAATATGATTGATTTTCATAGGGTTTTTTTTTAACATTGTTATAATGAAAAATGGAAATTATTTTTACTTTTAAACAAGTAGACTGAATTTTGTTCTATGTTGTTCTTTTACTATAAAGAAAGAATCTTTGAAGAACATGAAAAAGTATTACCTAGAGACGATAAAGGAAGTATTTAGATTATAAAACCATAAGGAAAACAATTACTTAGTCACATACAGGTTTAACTCTTTAACCAGTCAGTTACCCAGTCATGTTAGCTTTTCATCATTGTGCTTTTCTTCAAACATATAAATTAAAACATATAAATTTAACTTTGTGGTTGATATTGTCATGTCAATTTGGTAATAATCAGAAATATAAAAATTGATAATATCCAATGCATATTATGTACCTAGTTGCTTGCATATGTTCACTTAATTAAAAACAAAATAAATTTATTGAATTAAATAGGTAATTTATCACAAAGTCTATGTATTTTTTTGCATTTTTTAACCTAAAATTCATATCTTAGCAGAAAAATGTTTTTATCAATCATCATGCCTACAGCTTTTGTTTTGGAAAGAGAATCCAGACAGTGACACATACGAGTTTGTGGAACCTGAAGTTACCTGAAGGACATTGACCAAATAGGCCACTTCTGCCCCCACGACCCGGATGTTCTGTGAAGCCTGGCTGTACCTAGCTCGGGAGCCTCCTTTCCAATCCACGCAGATACAGTTCACACTTTCCACCCGAAACAAGGCCTGATGGGAGAAACAACAAACAGGGAAGTAAGTTCAAGGTCATTATTAAAGGCTAACACATGTGAGGAGTAGGATGTACTCTCTCTTTGACCTAAGAAGTATCATGTTGTTTTTCCACACCAGAGATCTAAGCAAATCTCTAGTCTATAATGAATATGTAACCCCTCGTAAGTGTAACATTGGCTCCAACTGGAAACAGGGCCATCACCGAAACCGAACTCTTGGGATTTCTATTTGATTTAGAGGGGAATGCATAAGATGTGGTATTAATGATTTATCTCATTATTGGGACCATATATGCCATAGGATCCCCATGTCCCTTACTAGAATGCACCTGAGGAAATTATCTGTTTCTTTCACTGCTGTGTCCTACTCAGTGCCCAGAACAATATCTGGCACACAGTAGGTACTCTGTAAGTATTATCTGAATGAACTAAAGACTATGGGAAAACCTCTGAAATTTATAAATGTACTGAAGGTAAAGGAAGAAGCTTTTCATTGATGAAAGAAAGTAATCAAAGTTTTTGCATATGTATGTTTTATTGTATATCATAGAAGTTATTTCATGTGAATGCATGCTCTAACAAGTATCTACAGGAGACTCCAAGAATTGGAGCTCAATTACGGGTTCATGAAGGATAGTTCCAGCAGAAATTATCTGTTTGAGTATGTGTTTATATACATTCCCACTTTTTTCCAGCAAGAATTTGAGAATAATGAAATAATGTTAGAAAGCACTGCCAAGTCTCCGTTTGCAGAAAGAAAATCCAAAAAATGGAAATAATTCTCTGAAGTATGATATACTGAATTCAGTTCTGTTACTTTTAGATTGCAACATGAAATTTTACCTCTAACATTGGTAAACAGAGAGTTCAGTTCTAGGTCAAAGCAAATCAGATCAAAGGCATTTAAAACATATTGGCTTTTGGGACCTTAGAAATAAACCACATACTCATATCTAAAAATACCTATATTCTTTTTGAGCTGTTAGGTTTTTTTTCTTTCATTGTAGTTCAGCACTCTACTATTTTCCACTCAATCATTACCAGATTTAAAATATTTTAGAAGACAAGCTGTAGTTTTAGCAATCACCCCAAAAGTTGCAAAGTGGAAGAATGGGCTTCTCTGTCTTTGGGATCAGCCTACATGCCCTAGAGCTGACTTCGTTCTGCTGTTGGTATGAGTCAAACACAGGCCAGAAATGAAAGAGTTTAGGGAGGCATTGGTGTCTTTTTGAGGCCTCTGGGGAAATGACTACAACTTTGTGCCACATCAGTCGCAAAAATTTGATGAAACATGAATAAACACATGAGTAAATGAATCAATAATAGTGTTTCTCAAGCATTACCAGCTACTAGGAAATTTTACTCTGATTTTTCATCTTTTAAATCTTTGTTATCTCTGGGAAGAGAGACAAAAGCAAATTAAGGAAAGCAGGATCACTGCTGCAGAAACAGAAGCCAGAAGTAAAAACCATCATAGTTTTCCTAGACACTGTCACGAGAGGAAATCAGAGTAAGAAGCAAAATTCAAGGAAAAGGAGTTTGGGCAAGTGAGATCTCATAGCTCTTCATATGGAAATTTAAAACTAATGAACAATCTGGGCTTAAGTAGCTAGGATTCGTCAATCTGTCAGCTTTCATTGCTAAAGTTTTGAAATACCCCTGCATTAGTTATTAAATACTAATTGCATAGAGCCACCAAATGCCTGCCAATCTGGTTGTTTGGACTTCCCAGGTCACCTCCTGGACCTTCCCTAGGAGACCCAGTCTTCCCAGGGGTCAGAAGCTCCACACAATATGGTGGTTTCCAGTATTTGTCCTCCTTGGTTGTTAATTTTCATTCCTGAAAGAACTGTCCTTTAGAAGGTTACCAGGTCTTACCTTGCACATATCAGACAGCCAATCTTCTTCTCCCTTATCTATGAATCCATGAATAATAAAGCGAGTTTTTCTATCTGTTCTGAAGTTGGAGCTCCTGATAACTGACGGATCAGCAGTAATACTCTGTTTTGGATTGAAAAGCATTTCTGGTCAAGCTTCTTACATCAGCCTTATATGCCAGACCCATTATATATATGGAAGTGATAGGTAAAGACTACTGGGACTCGGGATTCTTGTCAATAAGGATTCTCCCATTACAGCTAAGCTATTCATAGTCAACCATAAGTTTCTACTTTCTAATCACTACAAAATATTTGTTGTTCAATTCAGAATAACATGTATGTTACAGTACTTGTTATATAATATCTCATCTCCTCACAATGGAAATATCAGTATATTTTCATATCTATGTATATGTATCTATCTATCTATCTATCCTTATGATATATGTCTACAGAAATTCCTTCAGTTATCAGGTCTTGTCCCAATAGAACTATCAGAAGCTAATAGTATTGTTAACTTGAAAATGTACTAAAAACACCTAAACTATCGAATACAGTTTAGCAACACAGCACACTATAGAATACTAATTGTTTACATTGGTGATCAGTGGCTGCTTGGAAATTTCTGCTTGCTGCTTGCTGGTGGTGCCTAGTGCGAGAGTGTCAGTCAACATGTCACTAGCCCACAAGGGACTGAGATGAAAAATTCAGAGGATGGTTGCTACTGGATGCATATCACTTTCCCACATCATAACAACATAAAAATTATTAAGTCAAGCTATCTTAAGTGAGGACCATATATGGGGTCTATATTTACATATATACATAATTGAATTCATATATATGTATCTCAATTCATATTTTGCCTGAGACCATGAAAAAAGCATTCTGGTTAAGCTAATATCATATATCTATATATCTATATATTTATATCTTCATATTGTGAAATTCTGTATATTTTATATATATATATATAAAATCTATATGTATTATATGTTCATATAAAATTTTCACATATCTCCCTGTATTTATATTTAAATGGTACTATTATGTAGGACAATAATAACATGAAGTTAATGGACCTTTTTTTCTGGTTTTTTGAGACAGAGTCTCACTATGTAATTCAGGCTGGCCTCAAACTCATGACACCCCTCCTGCCTCAGCCTCTTGAGTATAGGGACTACAACCATGTGCGACCACAGTTTAATGAGCCTTTTATAAATAAGTTGTGTAAAGTCATACCTAAGCTCACTGTATATACAAAACCACTGTCTGACTTGTTCTTCAGATGTAAATATTCATAATACTAATTACATAAAGCAGACAGAACTCAGTGCTGAAAACAGTGAGTTTTCTTACTTGGTAGCTGTTTGGGTTCTCATTAGTGTATAGAAGGAAGCGGGTGTTGATGGTTGAGGGGCTCCAAGGTAAGCCTTTCAGGGGTCTTTCCAAAGTTCCTGCCCATGGTCTATCATCACTGAAGCAGCCAAGTCTACCATAGCAGACTTCACTTCCTGCAATCATTCAAGAGTGTTTTAAGGACATTTGTTTAATCAGAAAGTTCTTTTGATGGACTTGCATAAAATATGAATTAAATTATATTCTGTGTCAGACTTTTTTCTATGTTCGCAAATAACTCCTATGGACACAAAACAGCTTCAAAAAGATAACAACTCTGGTACACACAGGCGCTCCTCACTTCCAACCTGGGGGCGGGAGATCAGCTCATGCTCCTGTTCAGTCCCCAACAGGGACTCCTTTTCAGCTTCTGAACTCAGATGTCAACTTTGAACTTCTGGTGCCAAGGAACAGAGTAGCCATGCATGGGAGGATGGTGTTGTGTCTGGGTATAGGCCCTTAACTCCCAGTAGCCACCATCTGGCCTTGTACTTTTCACAACAAGGTTAGCTTTCAAGCAAGGGCAAAATTTCCTATTTCCTTCTTGGAGGAGCAGGGATGTCTGACTTTTCTAAGGGCCATCCTGGATTTCTGTAATAAAGAAGGTACTTACAAGCAATCAAGTATACACACACATACACACACACACACACACACGCACACTCACACACAAATTATGACTTGATACAATTAGAGGCTGACAAGTTATTGCATAAAGGGGTAATTTGAAATAGAGCACAAACTCCATATTAATTATAGGAGTAAGAGAAGTAGCTTTCACTGGGGCTGCATTCCTCAACATCTTACTGTGTAAGCTGGAGGTTGGACCAGATGATTTACTCATCTAAGCCTCTTAGCCATGCCATTATTCCCATTTCACAGACAAAGATCCTTGTGCTCAGAGTGATCAAGTTGTAGGTGATTAAAGCAAGTTTCCTCCCTTGACTCCAAACTAAGCATACTAGCTCACAAAACAATAATGGAAGATAAACTTGAACTTCGCAAAAAGTAAATTTTTAAAATAAAAATCATCACATATTTGTGACTATCTTAATTATTTGTTATTTATCTGAAATTCAAACTGAACTGGTAATTGTAGATTTTATGTGGTAGCCCCACGCCAAGTCCTATGCATTTAATCCTCCATCTCCCTTACTTTATTCCTCAGTCTCCTCGTAGCTTGAATCTGGGATCACAGCCTCCTGGAAGGAACTAAGAAGTGAATCCCGCTTACTCCAGCGGAGTATCTTTGCTTACCTGCCACTGTTCCCAGCAACAGTGAGAGTATCCACAACAGCAGCATCTAAAGAAGGTAAAAACATAACAGTCTCTCAGCTGTGGCGTTGAATCTTGTTTATAACATAAATTCATTTTGTTCTCTGCAGGGAAATGAGCCGATCCTAACAAATTAGCCTGAAAAATTTGTTTGTAACTCACCGTGGCAGATCTGTCAGTTTTCACAGACAACCAGACAACACTGAAAGCTCCCTTTATAGGTGAGCCTTATCTTTTCAAGGAGTGCCATGGAAAAGTATCATGAAATAAAAGAAAGCTCCAAGGTCTTAGTTCTAATTTTAATCACAGATAAGCCCAGATTGATAGAGTAGGTAAAGTTTTCCAGAGTGCTGTGGGAAGATGAGAAAATGGTAGATAAGGAAAGTTCTCTTCCAATTTATTTATGTAATGCTAAGAGTCGCTGTCATTTCATTATAGTGAAGGTTCTAGTCAGCCTCTTAATTTGCAGTTCTCTGTACAAGCCACTGGGCATGTGTGAAACTGGATTGTTGCAAGATTTGATAGTAGCTATCCTGAAAATCAACACTGAATGTTCACCAGCGTTAGGTAGCATTTCTATCACTTTGTTTTTCTCTTCAAACACCACAAATAGAAACAATCCTTCAAGAGAGTGCTTTCCTTCTGGAAAAGCAGTCGATATTTTATGTCAATAGTTCATGGGTCTCACTTGTTTTTCACTAATAACATTTTGGAAAGAATAAACAACAACAACAACACAAAAGGGGAATCTGGTATGTTGTTGAAATCATGCAGGTGCAACTGATGACGCCACCATAAGATGAAATTATAATTGAGAGAAAGATAAAATTCAACATGGAAAAAGTGGTCTGGAAAAAAGCTGTAGAAGAGAAAAGTTTAATAAAAGCAACTCTGGAATGTTTTGCTATTTTGCTTAAATTGCACTTTTAAAAGACTGCAATTGGATAGGCCAATTTTAGGGGCTAGAATTATTTAGCCTGCAAGTACAACAGATTTGTATTGAATCATATGAAACTGCTGTATTTCCAGGTCAAAATGGTCCAACATATTTAGTCAACTTACAAAATTATAGACACAGTGGAAAGGCAACAAAATTTTTGTTAACAAAGCTCAAGAGAATTCAGCAAATACTATGATCAACTCATAATTAGGATGGAAGGCAGAAGAAAGGAATTTTTTCCCTGAGAGCTTGGCAAATTCCCACCAAAATCCTTCTTGTTTCATCTTTGTCCCCTCCGTAGGGCATCTTCTCCAGCCTTCTTTATGTTGTTCCTTCTGGTCCCACAAATAAGATTTCCTCACTTGAGTCCTGTGACATTCTTCATGGGTCACAAACTAAGAGAGGGCTGGAATATTTTGGCCTCCTTTTCACATCCAAGCATCTAGCTCAGTGCTTGATGTTTAGCAGACTCTCACAAATTCCCTGTTGAATGCATGAAGAAAGGGGGAATGAATATGAAAAACCATTTATTCTGCATGATTGCCTCATTAACTTCCTACTCAATTTCACAATAAAGGATTGGAAGGTCCTCTTACTCTATTAATCGAACCTCCTCAAACAAACAAGCAAGCAAACTCTCCAGAAACCTCTAAGAAAGGAAATCACGTCTTTCTATAGTATTTACTCACAGTAATGCTGTATTGATTTGACAGTGATATCCTATGAAAACCAATGTTCATTTTGTGTATATCATGAGATAGTTCACATTTTGGGAAAAATACTAGGCCAGATTATTTATCAAGTGGCACTCTAGATGACACATAATTTAATCCATATAAAGAGTGACCTTTATTTGCATATAAATTATAGGCTTAAGACCAAATTCTGCTAGATTCTGAAATAGAAACTAGATTATGGAGAGTTATTTTGTAAACTGAAATAGGTTCAAAATGAAAAATGTCTCAGAAAGATTCAATTCTCCAAATCTACCAAAGTTAGGAAGGAAACAGGACACAATAAACAGCCTACCATGTGTAAACGACTGCATATGTATAAACGGCTTCCCCTAATTCCAATCCAGAGTCAACCATATAGTTTTACTCACTGTACTAACATGCTCTTTGGGGGGTGTCTGGTTGTATAGTCTGTGGCAGAGATTGCAAACATCTTCTTACAGAGAATAATTTCAGACTGTATTCTCTTCCCTTGCAGAAGATGGAGCTTTAAGTCCACTTCTGACAATGAGATCTTGGCACCTCAAGTGACACCTTGGATATATACATATGCCAGTCCTTTTCTCAAAAAGCCACAGGTGGTCCTCTGACTTCTATGTTTCTGTCTTGATGCAAATGAGGACAGCAACATTACAGGTGTGTGTTGAAGCCGGCAGAACTCTCATACAAAAGGATCCTGGATATCCTACTTACGGGAAAACAACTCAACAGTCACGAACATTCATTTTAGACCTTCATGAGTAAGAAACTCCTGTTATTTATACTGAGATGTAAGGTTATATCAGGTACCATTGCCATAGCAACTAAAATTTCTTTACTATGTACTTTATCTCTCATGTCTATGAATTTTTGAGATACTAAACATCCAATCCTGGGCTGCAATTTCAGCATGAGATTTGCACATAACAATAACACTGGCAGATTTTCTCCCCAACATTTGTTTTTCTAAATTCCTTTTCTGTCACTTCCCTAATTATCTTCTCAATTCTTTATTCACTATAGTGGAATTTTAATTTAATGGTCATGTTTCAATTCAATCTCTGATAGAGACCTTTAAAAGGTAATCTAGGGCCGCATAAGACTCAAATTCTAATGAAAATTCACCCCATGTTGTCTGGCACCCTAGGTGCAATCACTGTGAAATTGCAACAGTTTAATGCTCTGGATACACAGGAAATCCTCCAAAACCCATGGGAATTGGAGCTGCCTTCCAAGTCCTGTTTCTCACCAGCCTCCGTGGCTGGCTCCTCCCTTCTCAGAATTACAGGTTTGAGGATCAGCTTTGTGAAGGACAACAGAATAATGCCAGACTCACCTCAGGCATCCCATGATTTTGAAAGTCCAAGTGGGATCCAATTAAAAAATAATTCCAAGTCTCCTGGATTCAACAAAGCATAGCATAACACTAACTCAACCTTGACCCAGAAACTTTCAATACTGAAACAGAAAGGCTAGACGTGGCAGTTTCTAATCAAGTAGGTATATATAAAGAGGAGATAGTCACTTTTCAGTGTTCTGATTCCAGTGACCTTGTGATACCAACCTCTAGGGGGAAAAAAAGGCCCTGTAACACCTGTGTGGTCAGATAACCAACATGTTAGACAAATGGGGTCTCATTTACTTAACCTTCAGGGAGTCTGTCCAGTATACAACCATTGCCAAAGTGCCCATGGGAAGAAGGACATGTTTGCCTTAGAATTCTAAACTTCGCTGAGTAAAAAAAAAATGATCTGAAGGTTATCATTGCTTGACACCTTGCAGAACAACCAGATTCCCATAAGTGAGGAGTTCTACTCATCCAATAACAGGATAAAAAATTATAGTCAACCCTCTGCTGTCATGCATGATTTAATCTGTGGAACAGACAAACATGTACACTTACAATGTTATACACTAATGATTTAGATTTCCATGTTTTCATATTTTTGCATCTAATCTCCATACATACCTCTGGAAAGTTTAACTATTTTCCATACAGACAGAGAAATTCAGAGGTAAGTCACCTGTTTCAGGGACACATGTTTGATAAGAAGCAGTCTGGCACGAATTTTTTCACTAGCTTCAGATGACTTATGTCAATACACAGAAGGGGATATTCTCCCAGGCTGTGTTAGAATAGAGTTGATCAAAATAGTGTCCAGAACAAGTCCAGAGGTGTTAGTATGAGTGTGTAGACACCTGTTTGAAACTCGGTATTTGCTTTCTAAAACAAATTCACACCTCTCCACATGCATTTTTGGTAACTCTAACATGTGGTGGGGGAAGGAATGACCAGCAGAGACCATCAGACTGGGTAAAGGCAACATGGTCTGGAATTTGTTTTGCCTGGGTGCAGGTAGAAAGTACAATAAGACCATTTGCAACAGACAAAGAGGAGTGTGTTCTTTCTTATAGGGATGGAGAAAAGGCAAGGGACATTGGGCAGGAAGAGTCCAATGAATATCTGTGGTCAATGTTTTCTGGTAGTCTTTCGTCTCAGTGGACAGGGTCCTTGAAGTATTCAGTGTAAATTTTCAGGTTTCCTCAAAATTTCCAGATGTCTTGAAATATCCCAGAACCCATCTAGAAAATTCCTCATCATATCTTACTTCCTTTTCTATGTTTGCAACTTTCCTATGACAATTTTGGTACTGAACTGAGTTCCCTACAGAAAGTAGGGCTTCTGCTGGCAAGCAGGCTGGGGGCTCCTAGAGTCAGGTCCGGTTGGAGCCTTAAAATAACCTCTGCTTTGTTCTTGTTATTTTCATTGTATTTTTCTTCCCTACCACTAACACAGCAAATGACAACTGTGTCAAATAGATGTACAACTTCTGTGATATTGACTATGACAATCATTTTTTTCCTGAGCCATCAGAGTAGTGCTCTAACTATTCTCCTTGTCCTCAGACTGTTCCTTCATCTTTTTCTTCCACACATGGCCATAGTCAGTTCTAAAATGCAAACTCAGTGTGTTAGTATTTCCTCAAAACGAGCTCTTCAAGGGCTTTGAATGACTGCCAACCTTAGGGTACTTAAACAATGGAACAACAAGAGTTTCCAGATGAAATTGGTGATGAAGAGATACACTGCACAGAGAAAATGGAACACAATGCAGCACAACAAGAGATCCCAGTGTAAGAGAAAGATAAGAGAACACACAGGGCTAACCAATGATTTGATGTTATCAGCTTGACACGTTGAGGAATGTCTAGAAAATTAGAAAGCTTCTGAGTGTGTCTGTGAAACTGTTTCCAGAAAAGGTTAGCTTGTGGGTCAGTGAACTGAGCAAAGACCAGCCTTGAACATGGTTGGTACCATTCAGCTGGCCAAAGAATGAAACAAACAAACAAACAAACAAAGGACAATTAGTGCATCCATCTTGACTCTTCTTGAGTGGTACATTTTTCTGCTATTATTACTCATGGATATAAGACTTCAGGTTTTTTAATCTTTGAACACTAACTTTTACCAGTCACTGTCTAGGGGGCATGCAGAGCTTTGGCCTAAGACGGTGTGTCAGTCAGTGCTTACTAGAGAAACACTAAATGCAAGAATATGAATAAATAAGAATTTACAAGATTGGTTTACTATGGCCACCCACAGAATGAGATGTGGAAGGGTACACAATGTCTGTCTATGTGTTGAAAACCAAAGGATCCCGCCAAAGGCCTGGAGCTCACTGTAGTGTCCTGTTGGAGTCCATATCAGGAGGCTAAATAGTCTGCACTGGAAGAGTAAAGGGTCTGTGCTGGGGACTGAAGAGTCTTCTGGAATACTGAAGATGACATCCAAGGTGAAGGTGAAGACAGGAGCTCCTCCAAAGAACCAGAAGCCAGCCTTCCTTCTTCATTTCTCTTTAATACTATTCAGGTGCTAACCCACCCTACAGTGGGTACTCTGTCTCTAGTAAATCCTTTCAGCTGCACTCAGAATTACGTTGATCCAATTTAGCTGGGCATTTTTTACTCAAGTTGACACAATTACTTAACTGTCACAGATGCACTTTATGGTTGGTGTCTTTTTCCTTCTAAGGTTTATAGCTTTGGCTTGAGCAGCTACTCGTTTCTCTGGCTCTTTCCCTTATAAACAGTCACTGTGGGACTACTCAACCTCTGATGGTGTGAACCAATCTAATAAATTCTCACTTATAATTGTATGTATTATATTCTATTTCTTTGTAGAACCTGGACTAATACATTTATCTAAGATAGTTTGGCTATCAAAAAATTAGAAATTATTTCCATATGCTCAAAGAGGGGCAGGTTAAGCTAGAGGAGTCATATCATGGGCATTTTATAACCAACCTTGTATGGCAATTATTAAAGTTTAACTTAAAAATTTTTAACCTGAGGATTTCCATTTTTAGCCATGCTGGAATATCTAGTAACAGACTTTCCATTTCACTATAATTTTTTTAAAATGGAAAAAAATATATGAAGCAGTGTTTCTTAAAAATAGGATACTGAGTAGGTAGTTCAATTGTAACACATAAGAAAATAGAAGCAATTAAGGTGGAATCATCAATTACTCCAAACAGAGAAAGACACATTGAGCTGAGGAGATTAAGACCAGATTTCAGAAAGGTTAAATTAGTTTGAATTGGCAGAGCAGAGTACTAGGCAGGGAGTAGCTATGAGCATCTCTAGAAATTGGCGTATGGTCTATTTGAGTTTTTGAATGAATATTAAATTATGCTTGCAGAGAGTATGATTCCATAGACTAGGAAAAGAACTACTAAGTGAACGTAAAATCTGAACAATTCCTTGAGCTCACATATGATTGAGAGTCATTAAGTCCAACAAAAAAAGAATTTACACTGAATAATCAGATCATTTAGTAGGCATTTCTAAGAGGTCCTAGAATAATGGCTTATCTGAATCTCCCATAACAAAATACAAGAAAATTCAAAACTTTCAGCTAAAGTGAATTAACTTTTTGGCCCTCTCAACACAAAATTAGACTTCTACATCTGTCTTTACTGGAGAGAATAATGTGCTCAATAAAATAAAAATATTAGCTGTCAGCATCTAATCATAAATTACAAAGTACACAAAGAGGCGAGAACCTGTAATTCATCAGTCAACAGAAGGAAAACCAGAGTGATAAAGATAATAAAGCTGGAAGACAAAGAGGGTGATAAATAAAGGAACAATCATTTAAAGGAACAGATGAACACAATAAAAAGACCAAGAGAAACAATTAAGCAGAAAGAAAAGATAAAATCCTAAAGACATATTAATAAAACTGTTCAAACTGAAGCCCAGAGAGAATAAAAAGCTGAAAATTGGAAAAATGTTTCAGCACTCTGCATGATGAGAACAAGCTGATTAACACACGTATAACAGAAGCCTTGGTGAAACAGTTCATAAAACAGTTTATTTGGTATAAACCTCAGTTCTTTGTCTTCTAAAATTGAGGAATAAATTTGAGGACAAAAGGATATGTTTAGGAGAGTGTTTATTAGAAACAAGAAAAATTGCTTCGCAGATACCCATCAAAAAGGGAAAGACAGAAGTCCAGTCAAGGGTCTCTGTCCTGATTTTAAATGTATAAGCAGAGTACAGGAAGTGGCTGGAATTTTTAAAAAGAAAACTGATTATCTTGTATAGCTGTTCTAGAAGGGGTTGTTAAAGTCTAATTTAGCATATTTTGGATAAGAGACTTCTTCCTGGAGGGGATAATCTTGTCTCTCTATTCTCATCCCAACCTTTTATCCTTTGTTGTGTTTATCTTTGCATCTCTAAGCTTGGTTTATCTCCTTGAATTAGTACTTAACCTTAATGGGCTATTTTACAGTATTTTCTTTACATTTCTAAACGTAATAGCTGCTTGCTTCATGTTTCCGTCCTATCCTATGTTAAGCTTGTCTAACTAAACTAAGCTACTACACTGGGACTAGAGTTAAGTAAAATATGTGAAGAGATAATGGCTGAAAATGTCCACTATTGAGTTTTATAAAGGAACCCATATGACAATTCTTGATAAACCGAAACAGTATAAATTCATGAAAACTACACCAAGACACCTCATGGTAAAATTGCTAAAATCTAATGACAAAGAAAAATAAATCTCAAAGGCAGAAAGAGTGGGTAGAAAAGATATAGCACATACAAGAAAAACAAGGGGTGAGAATGATTTAAAACTTCTCAATGAAGCAAGCAATACAGAGGACTATGTAATGGCTTACTTAAAGCATTGAAAGTCATAGAACTAAATTCTATAAAAGCTAAAATTAAGCATTCTAATAGAAAAATGGGAGAGACTCTTTAAAAGGACGAAACTCTGCTGTCTCAGATTAGGTAAAGGTTTCATAAAAAGTACTCCATAAAAACATGTAAACTTACTGTAGGCTTACTGAAAATGTAAAAACTAAGTGGTAATCACATGTCCGGGCTGTTACCACTTGCCAATTACTGGTGGACTCTACATTTTGTTTCATTTTGGCAGAAGACTACAGAGAAGCCTATCACTTGACATGATCACGGATAAGGCCAATGCCCTTAGAGAGAAGTAAAAAAAAAAATCCGATGTCTTCTATATTTCATCTCAGAAAACCATGAAAATGAGCAGGAAGAACACCACCTCTCCTCTACATGAGCTGATATCGCTGTCCGATGCATATCTCCTGATTGACCAACACAAACACCCACCACCCCCAAGCTGGCCCTAATTTGCATCCCTATAGCATGTGGCACGTCTTGGTTACTTTTCTCTCATTCCTGGGACAAAACACTCCACACCCAAAATGAAGGAAGGAAAGGGTTATTTAGCTCACGGTTTGTGGAGGTTTCAGCCCACAATCAGCAGGCTCCGAGGCAAGGTGACATGGCACTGGGGCAACACTTTAAGGCAGCAGCTGGAGCAAAAGGGGGAAACAAACCTCTTCCCCTCTCTTGTATTGTACACAGGCAACCCACCTCCCCAGGGCAGGTGTAACGCTCACAAAATCTCCTTGCCCTCCTCTTCCACAGGATGAGGATATTTATGAAGTGAGAACCCTGGCTCCCTGCTGAGTCTTTTACTTAAACTTCTAAACTGTTCAAGTTGACACAGTGTATCAATTGTCATGATAAGGCCAATGCCCTTGGAGAGAAGTAAAAAATCCAAAGTCTTTTATATTTCATCTTGGAAAGTCACAAAAGTGAGCAGGAGGAACATCACCTCTCCCCCACATGAGCAAACGCGCTTGTCCCATGCATATCTCCTAATTCAACAACACAACCACCCACCAACTCCAAGTTGGTCCTATATTTGCTTCCTCTTAGCATGGGGTAGCAGAGGTGAGGACTACCAACTGGCCTAATCCTGGATGAGGAAAATGTGGAGAAGAAAGAGGAGAAACCAGACCCAGGACTGTGGCATTAAGTCCAACAGCCTGTTTGAACACTTGACCTGCAGCCTACATTCAAGAGAGATCAGAGAACTGATTGCATTCCTCATCTGCCAGTGATGACATGCCTTGGCTTGGGCAGTAACAACAACCAGAGGAGGATGATTGGAGGGTCTGGTGGTGCAGGAAGGGTACCTTAAAAGCCCATGTGTTAAACATGGCAGAAAATCCCAGCACTGGAGAGAGTCCACCTACATGGGAGAAGAGGAATTCCGCACCCATGTGAGAGAGCAGACTGACATGGAAGAAGTAGTACCCCACATCCACTTGAGAGTGCCCACTGACTCTTCAATTCTTCTCCAGTTCCCCACACCTTCCATGTTTACTAGTATAAACACTATATTTTATTAATGTCTACAGAAATAGTTAATATTGCTGTGCTATTATTCCATTTATTAGACATCTACTGTAGGTCAGTAGTAAGTCAGTATTTGGTTTGCCTTAGTGTTTACACTACAAATACAGATCTCTTTCTTATGGACAAGTGTGATACTATTATAGACATCTAAGTTAGGCAGGAACTTTATAGGCAGTCAGATAGGGCCAGGCCCTCAAGAGAGTCAGTGAAAAGTAAAACTCACTACAACTGGGGCCAGAGGTGATTCTGTTAAATGTCAGGCCTCAAGATACAGATAAAATGACTAGGCCTAAGAAGTGGTAACATCTGCTCTAATAATGTCGCGATAGATATTACTCACCTCAGTAGGTAACTAACAGGTTTGGATTCATCTCTTTCTGAAAAGTTCTTTGTTCTTTCCATGTACACTTGCTGTGTATTCTGCTTCCCCATTAGATGAATACTACCTAAGGGGCTACATTTATAATCTTGTTGGTTGATCATAGCTTTATCCCATGATGTCCTCATGTGGTTGTGCTCTATAAAACTTCCCCTGAAAAGCGGGGTCCTCTGCAATCTACTTCGGACCATTTCTGCCTCTCCTGAGCTGTTATCAGTCCACCTCAATAACTATTTCCTACTCTTAACCGTCTTTGCTCCTTAGACTTCATTCTTCAGTTTTGGAGAACACAAACTTGGCATATCAGACATCTAGAAGGTTGGGAGTTATAACATTTCCCTTATGTCATTTGGAGGTCCTATACCATTCCTGTATCAGTACTTCACTGAGTTAGTCAATATCAAGTTTTTATTTAATCCCATAACTGATGCTTATTTAATTACTGTAGCCAAATGATATAGCTTTGCTATTAACTGGTTTTCTTAAGATGACAATACCGCCAGGGATTTAGCTCAGTGGCTTAAGTGCCTGCCTGGCAAGCGCGAG
Organism: Dolichotis patagonum; assembly: GCA_004027295.1. Classification (NCBI taxonomy): domain Eukaryota; kingdom Metazoa; phylum Chordata; class Mammalia; order Rodentia; family Caviidae; genus Dolichotis; species Dolichotis patagonum. Next base: position 30,681 of record PVJX010014290.1, read on the forward strand.
GTCATGAGTTCAATCCCCGGTACAAAAAAAAAAAAAAAAAAAAAAAAAAAAAAAAAAAAAATGACAATACCTAGATTGCCTTGGGGACATTTAACAATACTATGATCTCTGGAAGACCACTTGGATGACTCTCCTTGAACAAAGGGCAATTACTTCCACTTTGACTAACCATGGTCCTATCTTCATGTATTGATATGTACAGAGCTGGCTAGGCCATTTCCTTCTCCTTTCAAGTGGCTCTAAGCAATATAAATAGGGCTAGCTGAGGTGCTGACCTGTAATCTTTGATGCTAGGTGGCAGAGGTCACTGTTTCTCTACCCTGTGACTGTCAAAAACATGATTAAGCCAGCAGTGGAAGAGCCATGTCTCTAGCACTATCAGTTGGGTTGCTTTGAGATAAGAGGCCATGACTCCCCAGGGCAGAGAAGTTTGCACATCAGAGCTGAAGCACTGGCCTCCAAAACATTAAATGCTACCTCATTTATGTGTTATGTAGATTAGTCTTTCTGCAAATCCTTCTCTCTGCATATTGCAGAGGTGCTTTCAGGGCTCCTACCTAGCCCAGCTCACAGTGCTCATATATTTCCCACCATTCTCACAGTCCCTCATCCTCAAACCATTCCCTTCTTCATGAACTACTAAAATCTAGGTTGGACCTTGGATTGAGGCCTTTGTTCCAATGAACCACTATCTAGGCTGAACCTAGGGCACCCTTGGCTAATGCATAATTGTAAATATGCATTAGAGTCTTTATTCTCACCACGGTTTGTACCAGAAGTGCTAGATTGGAATTAATTTGCTGGAATTCCACTGACTTTTTTGTGGGATTACAAATATAAACTTCTCAAACTATGATGAGGACCAGGAAAGGCTCTCTGCAGTGGCCCATTCTGGGAGAACCAGGTTGTGAGCCAAATACGCTGCATCACTCATCTCAAATAAATGGAGGTGGTTGGATCCTGGGACAGAGGTTAGTAGTTAGCCACTCTCAGAAGACACCAATAAAAACTAGAGATTAACTAAAGCAGCCTCCGTACTAGGAAAAAAAAACTTTCTACTACAATCAACCCACAAGACTCAACACAAACAAAAAACAGAAATATGAGAAGACAAGCCAATAAAAATGGCTCCCCAAACCCCCTATCTCTTTTCCCCTTTTCTCCCCCTCCTAAACTGATCCATATGGCACTGAAGGGGAGGAATCCAAAAGTCTCACACCCAAATTATTCAAAATGATATCTGAGAGTGTTATGGTAGTGTCAACTTGAGCAGTTTAGAAGTTTAACTGAGAGATCAGCAGGGAGCCGGGGTTCTTCCTTTGTAAATATCCTCCTCCTGTGCAAAGGAGGGCAAGGCACTACTGTGAGTGCTGCACCCGCCCTGAAACGGGGTTGCAGGGTACCCTGTGTATAATGTAAGGAAAGAGAAGAGACCTGCTTTCTGCTTTTGCTCTGGCTACTGTCTTGAAGTGTTGCCCCTGTGCCAGGACACCCTGCCTTGGAGCCAGCTGATTATGGACTGAAACTTTCACAACTGTGAGGTAAATAAACCTTTGTTTCCTTCATTTTGGGTGTGATGTGTTTTGTCTCAGCAATGAGACAAAAATAGTAACCAAGAAGGAGATAACTAAACAGTTCAATAAGACATTTGGCAAGCTCACAGATTTGAGCCATTTAAACAAGTCTAAAGAGGACCCTAATAAAATGAACTAAACAAAATGATGCAGAGCATGCATGACCAGGACATAAAAGAATTGAAGTCCATAAAAAGGCTCCAATAAAATCCAGGAGATTAAAAATTCAATTGGCAATTTGGGTAACAGAAGTGACCAATGTGAGATCAGAGTCTCTGAAGTGGAAGGCTGGGCTGTTGTCAGTAATCAATTAATGAGAAACATCTTAAGAAGAACAAAAGAACATGAAAAATAAATCCAACAGTTCTTATATGTTGTAAAGAAGACTAACTTAAGATTGATTGAAATTTGAAAAAAATTAAAAAATAGCACAAATAGCATAAAAAACTGTTTATTGAAATAATAACAAACCTTCCAAATAAGGTTAAATGATTTAATAGACAGACAAGTGAGGCATAGCGAACTCCCAAATAGCCACAAACAGAAAATAATCCCCCCACAACACATTATAGTCAATGTCTCAGAAGTCCAAAGCAAAAATAGAACCTTAAAAGATTGCATACATTTAGAGAAAGGCAACAAATCATTTATAATGGAAAACTTAATAGAATTAGAGAAGACTTGGGCCAGGTGTTTAGCTCAGTGGCGTAACTGCCTGCTTGGCAAACACAAAGTCCTGAGTTTGATCCCGGATACAATTAAAAAAAAAAAAGAACTAGAGAAGACTTTTCTTAAAGGCCAAGAAACCTTGTAGTGAAGTGTTTTAAACCCTATAAGAAAATTCCAACCCAAGCTGACATAGCCTGCAAACCTATCTTTCAAAACTGATGAAGTAATAAGATATTTTCATGATAATAGGCATCTAAAGAAATTCATGAGCACTAAACCAGCACTCCAAAAACTTCTTAAGGATGTGGTAGAAAGAGACAATGAACTCAAGAATAACAAAAGGTCTAATAAAATGAATATACTAAATAGGGAAGCAGTTAAATAGAATAAAAATACAGGGAATCAGCAGCAGGAAAATAAGACAATGATAAGAATAAGTCAATACTTACCAGTAATAATGCTCAATGTGAATGGTCTCAATCCCCCATCAAAAGATATTGACTGGCAGAATGGGTCAAGAAACAAAATCCAAAAGCATGCTGTCTATAAGGAACACATTTAAACACTCATAGACTAAAAATCAAAGGATGGAAAACATATTTTATGAGACAGGAACCTGAGGAAAAGCAGGTATAGTTATCTTAAGTTTAGACAAAGTGGACTTCAAGCCAAAACTCTTCAAAAGAGGTAAAGAAGACATACTGATTAAGGGAAGAAACCAACAAGAAGAGGTATTAATTTACTAACATAGAAGCACTAAAAAACAGTGTATTGAATTTTGTAAAACAAGCACTAATTGACATAAAAATCAGATATAGATAAATACAGTGATGGTGGGAGACAGCAATTATCACAAATAGATCAACTAGGCAATAAATCAGCAAAGAAATATCAAAACTTTCAAACAAATGAACTTAAAAGATATCTACAGTGTTCTACCGAGTAACAAAACATACATTCTTTTCAGCAGCACATGGAACTTTGCCAAAATAGACTACATGCTAGCAAATAAATCAGCTTGAGGTAAATGTAAAAGAATTGAAATTATACCATGCCTGTTATCAGATCATAGTACAATAAATTTAGAAATCAACAATAAAAGGAAACAAATTATAAAAATGGATGGAAATTAAACAGTACATTCTTAACTGAACAGTAGGTTACAGAAAAAAAAGAGTAATGAGACAGTTTCCAAACTAAATGAAAATGCCAGTGTAATAGTCCAGAACTTATGGGACACAGTAAAAGCAGTCTTATGAGGGAAGTTTATCGTTGTGAATGATCACCACAAAAACAGAGTGAGCCCAAATAAATAACCTAACAATGCACCTCAAGGTGCTAGAAAAACAAGAATAACCCAAAACCAAAGTTAGTTCTAGGAAGAAAATTATAAAGATTAGAGTAGAAATCAATGAAATTTTATCAATCACTTTACAAATAACAGAAATAAATGGCCAATAAATATGGAAAATAATACACAACATCTTTAGTTATCAGAGAAATGTGGTACAAAATCACAATAAAATAGTATTATCATTCAGCAAGGTGAAAAAGAAATCAGAACATAGCAAAGATGTGGAGCAATCAGAACTTTCATATACTACCTGTGAGAATATCAAATTTACAACCATGGTGGAAAAGTTTGCCAATTTCATATAATCATAACTTATGTACAAACCAGCAATTCTATACTTCAGTATTTACCCATGTCATGGTTTATGTTGGTGGCCCCCAGGCCTCATGTATTTACATTGTACATTTGTGATTGGTTCATTGTCTAGTGCTTGGATTAATGGTGTCAGTGCTACACCCTCCTAAGGGGTAGAGCAGGGATGTGATGTAATGGCAGAAAAAAGATGTGTCTCTCTTGCCAGTTTCTGCTTTGCTGTTTGTAGCCGCCATAAACTGCAGCCCCTGCCTTGGAGCCAACTAAATATAGACTAAAACCTCCAAAAACTGTAAGAAATAAACCTTTCCTTTCCCAACTTTAGACATCAGATATTTTGTCTCAGCGATGAGTAAAAAGTAACTAAGACAGAATTTGGTACCAAGAGTGGGGTCATTGCTGTGACTATACCTGACCATATTTTTTGAGAGGCTTTAAAAATGGCTTGTAAGCAGAGTTTAAAAAGGTTTGGACTTGTCACCTGGATGCATAGAGCTGGAGCAGTTTAGGCTGTTCTGTAGAGGAGATTCTGGTCAGAGCTCAAGAGACTAAAAGGCTGATAGAAAGCCTGATAGTAAAGACCAGGCTTGCGAGGTTTTTGCTGGGAAGGAGGACTGTATTGGTTGCTGGACTCCCTATGATGTGTGTTATGGCTTGGCAGAAAGTTTGTCTACATTTTGCTCATGCCCAGAGACTTTGCCTGAGACTGAGATTAAGGGTAATAGACTGATTAATCTGGCAAAGAAAATTTCAAGGCAGTCAAATGTTGAGGCTGTGACATGGCTATTGTTGGGAGCTTTTAGCCAGCTTTATGTTGCTAATCAAAAACAAAGAGCCCAATGGGATAATTTAAAACACTGTGAGTTTGGCCAAAAAAAGCATCCAGTAAAGCTGTGGATTGTAAAGATAGTGCCGAGACTTAGATTGCTAAAAAAACCCAGAGAGATAAAAAAGATGGCCACCAGGCATCCCAGAAAGTAGCGGGTCTTCACCCTTTGCAGCCTCCAAACTGCAAAGGTGAAAAAAATTTCTCAGATGAAAAAGCTTCAGAGTACCATGCTCCAAAATGGCACGGGAGGCCACATGAGGTTCCAAAATGGTGGCAGCCAAATGAGGTTCCAAAATGGCGGCAACATAAAAAAGCTTTTCTTCACAATCAGGTAAACAGAACCCAGCAATCCAGGCACTGGACTCCTATAGCCAAAAAAAAAAAAGCCTGGCTACTGTTCCAGCTGGCAGCAGACCTTGGCGGCATCCACACGGTGCTGATTTTAGGTGCAAAAAAAATACACAAATTCTGAGGGTAAGACGGCTTCCACTTTGATTGCAAAGGGCCTGGGAGGCCAAGCAGTGTGCCCCTGAGAGGGCAATATATAAAGATGTAAGTGTAAAGCCAAAGGTGCAGTAGAGCCCCCAAAAGTTTAAAAAAGCCAAAAACATAGATCATCCAAAAAAAGCTACAAAAACTGAGCAAAGAGGGTTTAAGAAAAAAGCTGCAAGAGCTAAAATCCCTAAAAGTGCCCTGGGGGTAGAATCACCCAAGCCTTTTAGAGCTTGCAACCAGATTGCTTCAAATGCTGAGCATAAAACTCTAAGACTTAATATTCACCCTGCTGGATATTAGACTTGCTGTTTCCAATACTTTATATTCCCCCGTTTGTAACTTTTAGAATGATAATGTTTATTTTGTGCCTTTGCATTTCAAAAATGTTTAACCTTGTTTCACTTATATAGGGGGTTACAGTTAAGAGTTTGCCATAGATATTAAAAGAGACTTGAGACTTAGACTTCTCAGCAATGCTAAAAACGTTAAGATTTTGGCAACTCTTAGAGATAGATTAAATGTCTTTTATATAAAGATAATACATGAGTCTCTGGGGGCCAGGGGTGAAATGTCATGGTTTATGTCGGTGGCCCCCAGGCCTCATGTATTTACATTGTACATTTGTGACTGGTTCATTGTCTAGTGCTTGGATTAATGGTGTCAGTGCTACACCCTCCTAGGGGGTAGAGCAGGGATGTGATGTAAAGGCAAAAAAAGGTGTGTCTCTCTTGCCAGTTTCCGCCTTGCTGTTTGCAGCCGCCATAAACTGCGGCCCCGCCATACCACCCTGCCTTAGAGCCAACTAAATATAGACTAAAACCTCCAAAAACTATAAAAAATAAACCTTTCCTTTCCCAACTTTAGACATCAGATATTTTGTCTCAGTGATGAGTAAAAAGTAACTATGACAACCCAGTATGTATCAGTATGTGTTCAGAGAAAACCTTTATGTGCGTATTCTTACCAGATTTATTCATGGTGGACTCCAGAAGAAAACAACTCAAATATCCATCAACTGGAGAATAGATTTTTTAAAAACTGTGTTGTATATATACAGTGGAATGCTACTTGGGCGTATAAAGGAATGAACATCAATGCATGCAGCAAAACGAATAAATCTCAAACATATTAAACCAAATGAAAGAAACCTAAGAGGAAAAAAAGAACATGTACTGAATAACTATTCTTACACGCAGTTCTAGAACAGGGAAAACCAACTTTAGTGGCAGAGAACAGACTGATATCTTCCTTGGGTTGGTATGAATTTGGAAATGATTTATAGGAAGGAGACAATGGGAAGTTTTCTGCCTTGATTGCTACCTGGCTACATACATTTGTCAAAACTCACTGAACTATACTCTTAAACTGGGAATTTTTAACTAAAAGAACTGACAGTTTTATTTTCACATTTCATAATACAAATAAAAACTGCATGTCCTCAAATTTGTCCCTCTAAATTACTAAGTCTTTGGCAGGAAGGCAGAGCAAGTCTTTGTCATGCTGTTAGAAACACCCGAAGTCGCAGCTCCAGAAAGAGAATCCATAATATAAAATGCAAATAAAGAGGCCTTCCTCAATCCTTATCTATCTGATTGAGTCATTCCTGGACAAAGGGCCACCATCATGGGATGGATGGAAAGTCTTGCCATTGGAGGTTCAGCGGTCATTGGCAAGTGGTTTTCTATAACCAGCCTCTTTCCAAGAGCAGACACTACTGGCATCATCTCAGACAGATGGTTTATCATTGACCTCATGACAGGGCCTTCTATATGCAGTGCTGGCTTTGTTCCATGGTAAGGAGGAGCTAGGAAACTGCAGGGAGGTGGGGTCCTCATCCATGCAGGAAGAAAAGCAGAAAATAGAATATAAAGTATCTTTCCTTTTGGAAACACAGCTATTGTTTTGTCAATCACAATAGATGCCTTATATTTCATCAATTAATAATAAAAGCCTTTGTTAAGTGCTTTATGTTTTCTACTAGTGTGATGTCATTTTTCTCATAGTTGGAGAGATATCAAAGGGTATATACCACAACAGTCACAATAAAATTTGGGTATGTTGGTATGTAGGCTGTAGGCTACTTTGGGTAGGTACATTTTTTGGTATGTAAGTTATATTTGAGTAACGTTGGAAAACCTATGTGCCTGGCCCATAATATGTGCTCAGAAACTATTTTTAATTACTTTTATTGGTACAGTTTCAGATATACATGATGAACATATGTATCATTGAGGATTTGTACCTGTACATGACATATTTTGATCAGAAACTACTTGGGGAATTGAATCTTATTAATGGTGACTGGAGACATATGATACTATCAGTTAACTTTTGATATTTTGATCCTAGTAATTCACTCATTCACTTATTTAGTCAAGTTAATTCCTTTACAGTCCCCAAGTTTGTATGCTCTCTAGTTACTGTCATTGGTACTGAGGATGATTCAGATGCAGAACCTTCTCTTCTTAACAGTCAAAGATAAGATTCCTGGTACGTTTTGAAGAATAGACTGATAATATTAGATGAGAGTACAAGAAACGCAAATATTTTCATTTGGGATGACTCTAAAATTTTGGCTTGAGCAACTGGAAAAGTGGAGTGGTATTAACTAAATTGGGGGAGGCTGCATGTCAGTGGATCAGGCTTCAGGGCAGAGATCCACAAGTCAGTTTTACACATGTTGAGAAGAAATGTTTTAGTTGAGTCTAAGAAGTGGTAAAGTGTAAGCAGTTATTCTTTAGTTCAACAGAGGAATCAGGCTTAGAAATTTAAATTCAGGATTCATCAATTTTACACAAAGTCATTAGCCTAGAAGAGGTAATGTAGAGGAAACCCAGAGGCCCTACATGTTAAAGCCTCAGAGAAATGAGGATGATATTAGGAGCAGCCAGTGAAGAGTTTAGAAAACTAAGAAAAAACGATGTCATGAAGACTGAGATTGTGAGGGTCGAGACACCCGCCACGTGAAGGAAGACTCCAACAGACGCCTTCTCATGCAATAAGCATGGGGTCTTTATTATCCAAGCATGCGTGGGGCTCACTGAACATGCAGGAACAGAGAGCCCTGAGCTAAGCATGGGCAGGGTTTTTAAGCTATTGAACAAAGGGAGGAGGGGACTTTGCCAGCGCGGGTACAGAAGCAGATGGCATTGGTTAGTTTGAATGGCAATCCTGTATTCATTGGGGAGAGTATCCATAGGGTGAGGGTCCGAGACCGGGGTAGTGGACGCTACCTAATAAGGGCAGTAGATGCTCTGGAAAGGCTCAAGTTGTAAATTCCTTAGTCACGAGGGGGGGGGGCGGTTTCCATCTCGTGACCCAGTTTTCCCGACCCAGTTACCCAGTTCCGTCCTTGGGCAACTTTAGATTTCAACAGGCCGTGTACAAACAGTTCAAATAGTACAAATCATACATTACTAACAGGAAATATTTCCTTTACATTCCCCCCTTCTGTTTTGGGAATCTCTAATCCTAGAGATCAGCGTGTCCCTTGTTGGGGTCATCTAGAATTGCATATTGTTGTCTTATGAGCATTAGTTTGACATTGCCAATCTGACTTTGTAGTAAGCTTATTACTCTAATATGTAGGGTCCCACAGTTATTATCAAGAGCAGTATTATTAAGGGTCCTGCTAAAGCTGACAGTAAGGTGGTGAGCCATGGAGACTGGCTGAACCAGGACTCAAAGAGGCCTTGTTGGGCTTCCCGTTCTTTTTGTCTCTGTTCTAATCTCTCCCTGGGTTTAGCCATGGACTCTCTAACAACTCCAGAGTGATCTGCGTAAAAACAGCATTGTTCTTTTAAGGCTGCACATAATCCCCCTTCCTTAAGAAAGAGTAGATCAAGTCCTCGCCTATTTTGTAAAACTACTTCCGAGAGGGAGGTCAAAGAGTCTTGAAGGGCTGTAATGGATGTTTCAATGGCTTTTAAATCTTGGTCCACTGCGGCCTGTAACTGGCTAGTTGGTCAGTCCCTGTACCTATGCCGGCTACGGCAGTTGCACCCATAAGCACCGCCAGGGTTATCGAAATTGGTTCTCTTTTATATCTAATTTGGCCTGATAGTTTATCTTCTAGTTCTGTCCCTGAATGGTAGAGAACTTGGGGATAGATGGAGACCAGTACACAGAAGTTAGCAGAGTTATTAAACACTTTCGTGGACACACAAGGGGTAATTCCGGTGTCACACACCCATCTTAAACCTATGGGAGGCTGAAGGAACTTATCTATGTCTTGGATCTGGTTAATAGTGGCGCACAGAGTTTTAATGTGGGGAGGGGGACTACCTATACAGGTACCCCATCCAGTGACCTCAGACAGGGTAAGCTTATGATTATTGTCCCAGTCACAGGACGAGCCAGTAGAGAGAGTGATATATGGTTCTTTTACAGCTATTCCCTCATAGTCAGGTGGTGAAGCGGACAGGCAAAGCCAACATGACTGTGTAAGATCAGCCTGAGATTGATTAAGGGCAGAACAAGCTCCCAAGACTAGGTTATATAGTCGGTCCTCAGTATTTGTTAGACCCAGGGGAGCGGGAGTGGGAATTTGGGTTCTAGTGGAATTCGTAGGAGGCTGTGAGGCCGGGGTTTTAAGAGTGGTTGTGGGTTTTAGCCGGAGGGATGGACCTGTCTTGGCTATTATAGAGTTAGGCCCTATCCCAATGGCTCTCAGGGGGATCTCTTCCTTTTTGATTGAGATTAGTCCTCCTCTATCAGTGCCCTCTTCATAACATCTAATTCCCCATGTCATTCCAGTGAGCCACTGGGGTCGGTGGGGGAAGTAACATTTATGAACACCTGTTGGCATGGGGTTGGATGGATTCCGGCTCGAAGGAGATTGATTTGTTCTTGTAAGTCTTTGCCTTCAGCCTCACGTGTATTACAATACCCAGGGGCGGGGTTACACCTCAGTAGGCTTACTTTAAGCCATGGGTCAGGGGAAGGTGCAGTCCAGTACTTTGTGACCAGGGCTTTACATCCCCAATAAGCACAATAATAGTGACCCAGACTATTGCAGTAGCTTTTTCCTGGGTTTGAGACAGGGCACATATACATGGGGACTTGGTTGCAACAAGGTTGATGAGTAGTTAGGTCACAAGGGCCTACAAGGAAGGACGGTTCTCCTGCCCCCTCCCATGTTTGTAGAATCTTTTTATCTTCCCATCTACTCAGTGTCCATTTCCAAGGTTTATAAGGGTTGGGGTCAGGTCTTCCTATAGGAAAGAGGAGGAGAAGTAGCAACCCTACGAACCCGTAATTTAAGGGGATTCTCAGTCTTTTCCAGTTTCCATTGAGGATCCAGCGGCGATGGTGCTGGTTTGAGGTGAGATGCATGGATCCAGGACGCGATGCCATCAACTTTAGCTGCCATTGGTGTAGTCAGGAGTACTTGATAGGGTCCTTTCCAATGAGGTTCTAGGGTCTGTGTCTGATGGCGGCGGACGTAGACGAAGTCCCCCACGTTGAATTGGTGCAGAGTAGGTCCATCACTTGGCTGGTAGGCTGAAGAGAGTTGGCGCCACAGGACCTTTTGAATCTGGTCCAGAGCCTGGAGTCTATCGATTAAAAGAGTATGGGGTAAATGGGTGTCTTTAAGTGAGGGACTGAGGTCTCGGATAGGGGGAGGGGTCCCATATAGGACTTCGAAGGGAGTCAGGTGTGGCGGCTTGGTAGAAGGGGTGTTTCTACCCCTAAACAGAGCAAAGGGTAGGAGCACAGTCCAATCTTTAGAGCCAGTCTCTTTGACTAATTTTGTTAAGGTCTCCTTGATTGTTCTATTAATCCTCTCTACCAGTCCTGAACTTTGGGGCCTATAAGCACAATGAAGTTTCCAATTAATCCCCAATATCTTGGCCATTCCCTGACTTACCTGAGCCACAAACGCCGGTCCATTATCAGACCCAATTACCTTTGGCAAGCCGAAACGAGGAAAGATTTCTTCAAACAGCTTTTTAACTACCGTCGGTGAGGTTTCCCGTTTGGTAGGGAACGCTTCAGTCCATCCTGAAAAAGTATCTACAAAGACTAACAAATATTTAAGTCCATATCTAGCTGGCTTTAATCTCAGTGAAGTCCACTTCCCAAAATTGTCCCGGCCGGGTTCCTCGTAATCTTTTTCCTTTTGAGGATTGGGAGGGATAGGTGTTGACAACTTGGCAAGCTTGGCAATTTTTGGTGACTTGTTCCACTAGCTCCTTAATTTGAGTAGCTGACAGCTGACTATCTGTTGATTGACTTTTGGCTAATAAGCACAGCTTCTTTGTCCCCAAATGGGTTAGTTTATGGGCTTGTTGGAAATAGGCTAGAAGTTCCGTCTTTCCCATCTTGGGAGCCTGAAGGGGCTCGCTGGGATGGGTCTCAGATGGATCATTATCATTGACCTCCAGGAGCAAAGCGGTGGGGGCACTTAAGGCCGCCTGTTTTGCAGCCTCATCTGCATGGTTGTTGCCCTGTATTATAGGACTTGTACCTCTTTGGTGGCTATTACAGTGTACTATGGCCAGTTTTTGTGGTAGCATAATAGCCGCCAAGAGTCTAAGAATCTCCTGTTTATTTTTGATCTCTTTTCCAGCTGAAGTTAGGAGTCCTCTCTGTTGGTAAATAGCCCCATGTACATGTGCCGTGGCAGAAGCGTAGCGGCTATCAGTGTAAATGGGTGCCCGTTTTCCCTTTGCCAGCTCTAAAGCCTTTGATAGAGCAATCAATTCTGCCCTCTGTGCAGATGTGCCTTCTCTCAGTCCTGACGACCAAATGACTCGCGTCCCATCCGTAACCGCAGCCCCCGAGTGTCTCTTACCTTCTAGTAGGAAGCTACTGCCATCGGTGAACCAGGTTACCTCAGCATCTGGGAGTGGTAGGTCTGTCAGGTCTCGACAAATTCCAATTTCTTCTGCCAGGATCTCTTGACAGGTATGTAAGATCGGCTCGGCTGTCTCCTCAGGCAGCAGGATGGCTGGGTTGAGGGCAGTTGGGGAACTGAATGCTATTCGGTCCTTGTTGAGCAGGAGGCTCTGGTAGTGAGTAATTCTGGCATTGGAGAGCCATCTATCTGGAGGCTGGCGAATGACACTTTCTAGCATGTGTGGGGTTATTATGGTCAATTTTTGTCCCAGAGTCAGTTTGTCTGTGTCTTTAGTTAAGATAGCCGCAGCTGCGATAGCCTTTAGACAATGGGGCCACCCCTTTGCCACAGGGTCTAATTTCTTTGACAAATAGGCCAGGGGACGCTTCCATGGGCCGAGGGTCTGAGTTAATACCCCTCGCGCTATTCCTTGTTTTTCTTCAATGTAGAGAGTAAAAGGTTTTTCTATATCGGGGAGGGCCAATGCAGGGGCAGATAACAGTGCTTCCTTGATTTGGTGAAAAGCCCGTTGTTGGTCAGCACCCCAAGTGAAGGTGGCGTTTCCCTTTAGGAGGGGATAGAGAGGGGCAGCCAGAGAAGCAAACCCTGGGATCCATAGGCAGCAGAATCCCGCAGTCCCCAGAAATTCCCGCAATTGTTTCTTACTTGTGGGCGGGGGAATTTGAGTAACAGTCTTTTTCCTCGCTTCCGTGAGCCACCGTTTCCCGTTTTTAAGGGTGTACCCCAAGAAAACAACTGCTTTTTGACAAATTTGGGCCTTCTTAGCTGAGGCTCTATATCCCAATCTGGCTAACTCTCGTAAGAGCTCCCGTGTCCCGTACATACAGTCCATTTCCGACTCTGCGGCCAGCAGAAGGTCGTCTACATATTGAAGCAGGGTCATGGCAGGGTGTTGGATTTGAAAGGCAGCCAGGTCCTTATAGAGGGCTTCATCAAAGATGGTGGGAGAGTTCTTAAAGCCTTGAGGGAGGCGTGTCCATGTCAGCTGTCCCGATATCCCTGTGTCAGGGTCTGCCCATTCGAAGGCAAACAAAGGTTGGCTATCTTTATGTAGAGGTAGACAAAAGAAAGCATCTTTTAAGTCGAGTACTGTATACCAAGTCTTTTTAGGGCCAAGAGTGCTGAGCAGGTTGTAGGGGTTGGGTACTGTAGGGTGTATATCCTCCACTCTGTTGTTTACCTCTCATAAGTCGTGTACTGGTCTGTAGTCTCCCGATCCTGGCTTCTTGACCAGGGAGTATTCCAAGCCGATTGGCACGGCACTAACACCCCCAAATCAAGAAACTTCTGTATATGTTTTTTTATCCCCTGATGAGCCTCCTTGCTTATACAATACTGTTTGATGCGGACTGGTGAGGCGGATGACTTTAAGGATATTACCACCGGAGGTTGTAACACAGCCAGTCCTAGCCCAGCTGTTTCAGCCCACGAGTCAGGGAATTCCATCAGCCAGTTTTGGGGTATGGCTAGGGCTGTTGGCTGATCGTAAAGTTGGTATTCATCCTCTGCAGCCAGGGCCAGCATAGTCACCATAGGTTGGCTCACCAGGGGGTTGGGAAAGTCACTTGAGGCACTTGGGGCTCAAAAGTTATTCTAGCTCTTAATTTGGTTAGGAGGTCTCTTCCCATGAGCGGACCTGGGCATTCCGGTATTACCAAGAAGGAGTGTTGGACTTTTCCTAGGTCCATGGTCCTCTTAGTGGTCCATGTTCTATATCTGCTCCCGTTAGCTCCTTGAACTAAAGACTTTTTAGATGAGAGGGGTCCCAATGGGGCTTGGAAGGCAGAGAAAATGGCTCTTGTATCTACTTCAAAGTTGATTGGGGTCCCCTCCACATTAAAAGTTACCCTGAGCTCGGGGAGGGGATCCGAGCTCTGACCCCTCTAATCTTCTTCTTCTAAGGCTAGCACATTAGGTTGGCGCTGTTGAGTCTCCGAGGCCTGTTCCTTCTGTCTTTTCTTTTTGAGTTTGGGGCAATCTTTGATGAAGTGTCCCTGTTCCCTACAATATGCACATTGGTCAGGGTCTAGAGGAGGACGGCATGGCTTATGTGGCCTATGTTGCTTATCTTCATCTATATCTCCTTGAACCCCTTTCACTACTGTGGCCAAGATCTTAGTCAGCTCCTTATTTCTTTTCTTATCCCTGATCAGTTCCTTTTCTTCTCTCTCCTTTTCCTTTCTCTGTTCCTTTTCTTCTTCTGTCTCTCTTTTATAATATACTTTATCTGCTTCTTTTACTAATTCTCTCAGTGTCAAGTCCTGTAGCCCATCTAGCCGTTGGAGCTTACGTCTAATATCTGGAGCCGATTGGCCTATAAAAGCCATGGCGACAGATGCCCGTTGTCCCTCCTCCTGAGGGTCAAAGGGAATGTACCTACGGTAAGCTTCCATCAGCCTCTCTAAGAACATTGACGGCGACTCGGTAGGCCCCTGAAGGACCTCCCTTACCTTAGCCAAATTTGTAGGCCGTCTAGCAGCCACTCGGAGA
>PVJX010014291.1:0-45273 GCA_004027295.1 Dolichotis patagonum
GCCCAGAATTGCCTTTGCTATTCTAGGTTTCTTCTGTTTCCAAATGAATTTTAGGGGTGTTTTCTCTAGATTTGTGAGGTATGTCAATGGTATTTTGATTGGGATTGTGTTAAATCTGTATAACAGTTTTGGGAGTATGGCCATTTTCACAATGTTGGTTCTTCCTAGCCAAGAGCAAGGAACATCCTTCCATTTTCTAATATCCTTTTCAATCTCCTTTTTAAGCATAGTATAATTTTCAGCATATAGGTCTTTTACATTCTTACTTAGGTTGATTCCTAAGTATTTCATTTTTTAGATGTTATTGTGAAGGGTGATATTTCCATAATTTCTCTGTCAGTGAGTTTCTTGTTTGTATACAGGAATGCTTTTGATTTTTGAGTGTTGACTTTGTATCCAGCTACACTTCTGAATTTGTTTATTACCTCTAGTAGTCTTTTAATGGAGTTTTTGGGGTCTTCTATGTAGAGGATCATGTCATCTGCAAATAGGGATAATTTAACTTTTTCATTTCCTATCTTTATTCCTTTTATTTCTCTGTCTTGTCTGATTGCCCTGGCTAGTGTTTCCGGAACTATTTTGAAAAGAAGTGGTGATAGTGGACATCCTTGTCTTGTTCCTGATTTTAAAGGAAAGCTTTCAGTTTTGTCCATTTGGTATAATATTGGCTGTTGGTTTGTCATAGATGGCCTTTACAAGGTTGAGGTAGACACTGTGTATTCCGAGTTTCTGAAGGGTTTTTTTTATCATGCATATGTGTTGGATTTTACTGAAAGTTTTTTCTGCGTCTACTGAGATGACCATGTGGTTTTTGTTTTTGGCTCTGTTGATGTGATGTATTACATTTATTGATTTGTATATGTTAAACCATCCCTGCATTCCTGGTATGAACTTCACTTGGTCATATGTATAATCTTCTTGATGATTTGCTGCATTGTATTTGCCAGTATTTTATGGAGAATCTTTGGTCTATGTTAATTAGTGAGATTGGCCTATAGTGCTCCTCTTTGGTTGGGTCTTTCTCTGGTTTTGGTATGAGAGTAGTACTTGCCTCCAGGAATGATTTAGGGAGGATTGCTTTCTTTTCAATTTCATTGAAGAGTTTAAGGAGTATTGGCATCAACTCTTCTTTAAATTTCTTGTAGAATTCAGCCGTAAATCCATCAGGACCTGGGCTTTTCTTTGTTGATAAATTTTTTCATACATTTTCAATTTCAATAGCTGATATTGGGTTATTCAAAATTGCTATATCTTCTTGGTTGAGCTTTGGTAGTTCATATGTTTCTAGAAATCTGTCCATTACCTCTGTGTTTTCCTCTCTATGTGAGTAGAGATTTTCAAAGTAGATATTCATGATCTTTTGAATTTCCATGGGATCTGTAGTAATTTCCCCCTTTTCAGTCCTTATTGCATGAATTTGGGTTTTTTCTTTCTTTTCTTTGATAAGATTAGCTAGGTGTTTGTCAGTTTTGTTTATTCTCTAAAAAACAAACAGATTTTTGATTCATTAATTCTTTGTATTTTTTTTTAGTTTCCATTGCATTTCTGCTCTAATTTTACAATTTCCTCTTTTCTATGAGCTTTGGGTTTAACTTGCTCCTCTTTTTCTAGAAACTTGAGATGAAGCATTAAAGTGTTTATTTGTGCTCATTCTGTTTTCTTGATGTTGCAGTTTATTGCTATATATTTCCCTCTTAAGACCACTTTCATTCTGTGGGATGACCACTTTCATCCCACAGACTGCAGTATGTTGTGTCTGCATTTTCATTGAATTTTAGGTATTGCTTTATTTCTTCTTTAATTTCATCTCTAGCCCAGTGGTTGTTCAACAGATTGTTATTTAATTTCCATGCTTTTATGCAGGTTTTCTAATTTCTTTTGCCATTGATTTCCAGTTTCAGTGCACTATGGTCAGATATTATGCATGGGATAATTTCAATACCTTTGTATTTACTTAAGAATGTTTTATGGGATAATATATGGTCTATTTTGGAAAATGTACCATGTGCAGCTGAGAATAATGTGTATTCTGTTGTGGTTGGCTAGAACATTCTGTAAACATCTACTAAATCCAATTGCTCACAGGTATGATTCAGCTCTATTATTTCTTTGCTGACTTTTTGTCTAGTTGATCTATCTCTTTGTGACAATGGGCTGTTAAGGTCCCCTGTAATAATTGTGTGCTTGTGTATTTGGTTTTTCATGTCCATTAGTATCCGTCTTGTATAGTTGCATGCTCCTGTGTTTGGTGCATATATATTTATAATTGTTAGTTCTTCCTCTTGAATTTTTACACTTATGAGTGTGTAGTGACCTTCTTTGTCTCTCTTAATCATTTTAGGTTTGAAGTTCACATTGTCTGCAAATAGAATAGTTACCCCTGCTTTTATCTGGGTTTCTGTTGCACGGAATACTGTTTTCCATCCTTTGACTTTTAATCTATGAGTTTCCTTTTGAGTTAGATGTGTTTCTTGTATACAGCATACTATGGGATCCTGTTTCTTGATCCATTCCCTCAACCTGTTTCTTTTGATGTGTGAATTGAGCCCATTTACATTTATAGATATCACTGATATGCACTGGCTTGACTTTACCATGTTGTGTTACTGTTGTTGTTTTCCTGCCTTTCTCCCTTGTTTACTTTCTTGTCCAGCCTGGTGATTTATTTCTGTTGTTGTTCTGGAGATTGTGGTCATTTTTATCTCTATCTAGGATGTCCTTCAGCACTCTTTCTAAGGTTGGTTTGGTGGATATGAATTTCTTTAGTTGTTGTTTGTCATGGAAGTATCTTGTTTCTCCGTTAAATTTGAAAGACAGTTTTGCTGGATATGTCAGTCTGGGTTGAAAGTTGTTTTCTTTTAGGGCTTGAAATACTTCTCTCCAAGCTCATCTTAACCTGAAGGTTTGTGCTGAGAAGTCTGATGTGATTCTAATAGGCTTTCCTTGATAGGTGAGTTGTGTCTTTTCTCTAACAGCTTTTAGTATTCTGTTTTTATGCTGTATGTCTGAGATCTTAATTATTATATGTCTGGGTATAAATTTATGTTGGTTATGAGTGTTTGGCAATTTATATGCCTCACTTATTTGTATATCTGATTTTTTCCCCATGTTTGGGAAATTTTCTGCCATTACTTCTGTGAACAGCTTAGCTATATCCTTTGCATTGTCTCCTGCCTCCTCAATGATGCCTATTAATATAACATTGTTTTTCCTGGCATCATCTTGAAGTTGCTAGATTGTCCTTTCATGCTGTTTTTTTGTTTTTATAAGTTCTACCCTTTCAAGATTGCTATCTGCAATCCTTTCTTCAAGGTCTAAAATTCTATCCTCAGCTTCATTTAAATGGCTTTGCAGGCTTTCACTTCACTATTTTGTTTCTTGCATATCTCTTTGAATTTTTTTTTCTGGATTCTGCTTTTTTCTGCATTGTTCATTCAAAGTTTCAATCAATTCCCCATGCTCCTGTATTTTTTAAATCTATTTCTTCTCTAGCTATGTTGAGCAACTCATTTACTAAGGTTGTTACATTTGTCTTTACATGAGACATTATTTCTAATTTAAGTTCCTCCATAGCCTCATGGATTTGTTTCTTTACTTCATTTGCTATCTTTTTAGAGATTTCTGGTGTATGAATTTTAGGGTCCTCTATTTCATTATCACCTGCACTTGCCCATGATGGACTAGATGTTCGGGATGGCATTTTGCCTTTTCGTTTAGTCATTTTCACCTTTTGGGTAAATTTCTGGTCTTTCTATTCCTTTTTTAAAAAAGATTTTATTTAAAGAGAAAAAAAACCAAAAAAAAAGATGAAAACAGAATAAAGGGTAGCAACAATACAGAATTCCAAGGAAAAAAGGAAAAGAACAACAACAAAAAAATCCTAAGAAATTATTACTTGACAAATTACATACTGACTTCTTGGAAATAGTTGTTCAAATTACAAAGTTAAAAATGTAAAGTAGACATTCAAACAGTGAGACTGTTAACAGTTCTGCTCCACGATCTGACAAAAACAGCAATATGGTCATCCATCTTACCCACTCAAATATACATGCAATTATATCAAAAGGGTAAAATTAAACACAACAAAACAGAACAAAGTGGATCACAAGAAAGCAATGTAAGAGACATAAATTCCAAAACTAGACAATCGGAGATATTCACTCTCTATCATATTGACTCTTGTTTTCTTCCAAATAGTTGTCCATATTCTCACATACAGGGAATTCACATGAAACAACATAGTATGGAATTGATCTGAGCAGGATGAGGAAGGCATTTCAGGTCTTCAAGACCAGACATTAGGGAAGGCAAGAATGGCTGTCATAGTATCTTTCATTCTCCTCAAAACAGCTGTCCATACCTTCATATGTGTTGAACTTAAACAAGACAAAGCAAGCTAAAATCACTTTGAACAAAAAGTGATAGTTTTGCTGGGTTTCACATCATGACATTATGGAATCAGCACTGGGTATTGTAGTGTCTCTTTTTCTTCACAGTAGTTGTTCATTGCAACATGTGTTATATAGTTGGTTCTCGTAAACTGTTTATAAGCTCGACACATGCATGAGTCTCTAAATGTATATCTATCCTTTCTGTATTAGAGGGAAAAACAAAACAAAGCAAGATAAAACAAAACAATTCCTAAAAAAGCATGAAGTGAAAAAGTCACATAAAACCGCAATACTAGGTGATCTACAATGGTTACCATGATGTCTCAGCAGTATATAACAACATTAATAAAAATGAAGCATTGGAGACATTATAAGACTTCAAAAGCAAGTAATAATCAAACCAGAGTAGGTATCTTAGTGAATCTTGTCATCTTCAGTGTAGTTGCCTATACTCTTAGACTTGACACTATCAATCCTAACAGATTTGAATAAAATCAGTCAATACAGAGTAGCAATCTAACAAATCAGATTCAAATAAGATCAGTCATAATAAGACAGTATAAGTTATAAAGGGCTTCAGATTAAGTTGATAGGAAATTAGGGATGATTACCATAATATGTCCTCTTATTTTTGGGATAGCTCACCATGTCCTCAAGTGTAGTGTAAGTAGACAACCTGGAATAGCACATAATCCATCTGAGCAGAGTGATGAGAATAATGTAAAATTTAAATCTTGTTACCCAATTAACAATATCCTCTGCCTTCCTTTTTTAGACAGTTCCTCCCTTTTCACTCCCATAGGGTGCACTGCTTGTTTTGGGTCCCACTGCCTCCCTATATAGAGCATCTCAATGGACCCTATCTCCTGATCTACTCAGCCTGTGTTTCTCTCTGTTAGTATTTCAAGGCCCTCTTACTAGAGATTATAGCCAATCTTCTCTGCCTCATTTCTGCTATTCTGTTTTTCTGCCATTGATAGTCTATTTTTCTCTTCCACTTCACTGTCTGCCTCATTCACTGAGGCCTCTCTGCCACTGCTCTTGAAATGCTCATATTCTTGTTCTCTCTCCCTAGAATGTCCTTCAGTATGTTTTGTAGGGCTGGACTGGTGGTCACAAATTCTCCTAGTTCCTCTTTGTCATGGAAGCATCTTTTTTCTCTATTAATTTCTAGAGAGAGTTTTGCAGGATACATCAATCTGGGCTGGAGATTGTTCTCCTTCAGCGCTTGAATTACTTTACTCCAAGCTCTTCTTGACCTGATGGTCTGTGTTGAGAAGTCTGCCGTGATTTTGATGGGTTTTCCTTTATAGGTGATCTGTTTCTTTTCTCTGATGGCTTTTAATATTCTGTTCTTATATTGAATTTCTGGGATCTTGATTATTATGTGCTTGGGTGTAGCTCTGTTTGGGTTGTAGGTGGCTGGAGTTCTGTATGCTTCATACCTCTGCATATCATTTCTTTTTTCTATGCTTGGGAAATTTTCCTTAATAATTTCTGTGAATAGCTTTTGTAATTCCTCTGTTTTGATTCCTGCTTCTTCATTCACATGCTTTATTCTTAAGTTATAGATCCTCTTGTTGTCTTCTAGTCTTTGTATCTTTACTGCCTGCTCCCTTGTTATTTTTAAGAGATCTTCCCTTTCATGATCACACATTGCAAGCCTGTGTTCAATTTTTGATAGTCTATCTTTGGTTTCTTTCAAGCAGTTTTGTCAGCTTTCTATGGAGTCTTTAGTTTCCTGATAATCTCTTTGAATCTGCTTCATGAATTCTAGGTTTTTTCTGAATTCTTCATTAAATTTTTCTTACCTTTTGTGTTCCTCCATTTTTCTGTCTGTGTCTTCTTGAGAGGTGCCCAGCCCTTCTTTTATTAATCTACTTATCTCTTGTTTAATTTGAATTAATATTTCAGTTTTGGTCCTGCTTATGAGGTCCTGAATATATCTCTTTATGTCTGCTACCACTGTGTTTGATGTTGCATTTTTGCTGCCCTCAATCTCTTTTGTATTTACTTCTCCTGGATCAATGTTCTCAGGGTTGGGGGCTGGGGGTTTTTGGTTCCTTCCATACAAGTGTACAGTGTAATTCCCAGACCCTTTTCTTGTTGGTTAAGGCTCCTCTAGAGGGTGCAGGCTAGGAGCTTTTGCCCTCTTCAGTCGGTCATCAGAGATTAAAATTCAGGCACAGGCAGTGTGCGCTGGCTGCTCCCCTATGGGCCAGTCAACCTTTGCAGGCCTTCACAGCGTCATTGTGCACTGGTCTCAGGGAATTAATTTGTAGCAACTCACTGGGTCCCAGCCAGGGGCGCGGCCTAGTCCAAGCAGATTCCACCAATCTGCTCGATGAGAGGAGCAACCAACTGAAGCCACTTCCTTATGGAGTTAGGGCTATCCTGCCCAAATCCAACATGTCATCCAGTCAGTTTCCCCTTTCCTGTGGGAGGGTCTTATTCCCATCACTCATGTTGATGCCGGTCCCAGAGAACTGCTGGACTCCCCAACCTCCAACTTCAGCATGGCTGCAGTGGGAATTCATGGTGCCTCTGGGTGGGTCGTGTGCAGGGCCAGTCCGGGCGAGCTGCATGCAGGGCTGTTTAGCTCCACGCTCTGGCGTCTCAAGCCAGTCGCTTTGGTGTGGATTGCTTTGTCAGGTCTCCGGCAGGGATTCAGGCAGCTCAAGGAGTGTGCTGTATTCACTGATCTTAACTTCTCTTATGGTAGCCCCAGGACCTCATATTCGAGTGGTTTTTTGCACTTTAGTTTCTTCGTGTGTTGTGAGAGTCCATCTCTCTCTGTTTGGGTCTCTCCAGGGTGTTTTATTCTGGCATTTAAGCTTTCTCTCTCAGAGAGGGTCCCTTCTCCTGCTATCTACTGGTCCTCCATCTTTTCTGCAATCTGGTCTTTGTATTCCAACAGTCACAAGTTTCTGTAGTCTGTGTTTTAGGGTTCTACTGTGTGGTTGATGTTTGTCAAATTGCTGGTACCACAAGGAAGAGGAGATCCAGTCTCCTGAATTCCTCCTACAGGACCTATTGGGTGAGTCCTATATTCTTTCTGGCTAACTAGCCTAGAAGTATTGGTGTAGGGCAACTCTCAGTTCCTGCTATTGTTATATCTTCAGGTTGTTGCAGGTCACAAGATCTCCCTGGCTATAGTGTTTTTGTCAGCTGAGGCCCTACTGTGTTACTGGGGGTCTCATAAGGTCTTTTAATTTTCTCTAAGTTGAGGGGGTGTTACTGGCACACTCCTCAACCTGTATGATGTTCTCTGTATGGGAGAGGGGGTTACCCACTCTCTTGCCAGCTTCGCCAAGGTCTTACAATTGGAGGGAGTTTCACTTCCACTCTTATTTACCCACTGCAGACCTCTATTTTAGGGGGCAAACTCACCACACTGACTGGAGCCTGCTGAGGTCTTCTGTTTGGGTGAGGGGTTCCTGAGTCTCTCATCCAGCCAGCATGGTAGTCCACTGTAGTCCAAGGTTCTGACATTCCCAGTGGAAGGGCGGGTCCAGCAGCAGTGGTCCCAGCCAGCTCAGGCCTGTGACCAGTTTCCTCGATGTTCCTGGAGGAAGGGCGGGCCCAGCCGTGGCATCCCAGGCAGCTCAGGCCTGCAGCAGCCCTCTGCGATGTTCCCAGTGGAAGGGCGTGCTTACCAGCTGGTCCTGGTGGAAGGGCGGGCCCAGCATCTGTAGTCCCAGGCATCTGAGGCCTCTGCGATGCTCCCAGAAGAAGGGTGGTCCCAGTAGCCATGGGTCCCAGGCAGCTGAGGCTTTCAGCTGACCTCCACGATGCTCCTAGTGGAAGGGTGGGCCCAGCAGCCACGGTCCCAGGCAGATGAGTCCTTTGGCTGGCCTACATGATGGTCCCAGTAGAAGGGTGGGCCCAGTAGTCATGGTTCTAGGCAGCTGAGGACTTTGGCCAGCCTCCATGATGGTCCCAGCAGAAGGGTGGGCCCAACAGGCATGGTCCCAGGCAGCTGAGGCCTTAGGCCGGCTTCCATGCTGCTCCCAGGGGAAGGGCAGCTGTAGTGATCTTCTTTATCTCTTTAGATCATTCTTGGTTTGAAGTTCACATTGTCTGCAAACAGGATTGTTACTCATGTTTTTTGGGTTCCTATTTTATGAAGTATTGCTTTCCATTCTTTGACTTTCAGTCTATGAGTTTCCTTTTGGGTTAGATGGGTTTCTTGTATACAGCATATGGTTGGATGTTGTTTCTTGATCCATTCTACCAGTCTGTTTCTTTTAATAGGTGAATTGAGGCCATTTACATTAATGGTTATAACTGGCTTATTTTTGACATGTTATCTTTCTGCTGTTGATTTTTTATCTTTCCACTCTGTTTAATTGTGTACCTTGCTTACTGATTTTTTACCATGTCTATCTAGAAAGTCTTCCAGTATTCTTTGACAGGTTGGTTTGAATTTCTTCATTGGTTCTTTGTCATGGAAGTGTCTTATTTCTCCATCTATTTTGAAGGACAGTTTTTCAGGCTGCATCAGTCTGGGTTGGAGGTCATTGTCCTTTAGGATCTGAAATACTTCACTCTATGCTCTTTTTGACTTCATTGTTTGTGTTGAGAAGTCTGCTGTAATTCTGATAGGCTTTCTTTTATAGGTGATCTGTCTCTTCTCTCTAATAGCTTTTAAGATTCTGTCCTTATGTTGGCTTTCTGGGATGTTGGTTATTATATGTTGGGTGTTGTTTTATTTTGGTTATGGCTATTTGGATTTCTATATGCTTCACTGATCTAGTTGTCAGTTTCCATTCTCATGTTTGGGAAATTTTCACCTATTACTTCTCTTAATAGCTTCTTGATATCATTTGTGTTGTCCCCTTCTTTTTTCATTTATCCATTATCAATCTTATGTTGTTTTTGTTTGCATCATCTTGCAGATGTTGAATTGTTATTTCCTGATTTTTTGTTATTTTTAAAAGATCTTTCCTTTCCTGTTCACTAGCTGCAATCTTGTCTTTGAGGTCTGAATGTCTATCTTCACTTTCCTTGAGGTGGTTTTGCCAACTTTCAATAGAATTTGTGATTTCCTGTATATCTCTTTGAATCTGCTTCATGCATTCTGTTTGTTTCTTATATTGTTCATTCAGTGTTTCCATCTTTTTGCAATGTTCTTCTAATTTTTTAACTATGTATTCTTTAGATGTGTTCAGCATTTCTTTTATTACATTTCTCATTTCTTCTTTTGCCTGGGAGATTATTTCTGATCTGAGTTCTTTTATAGCTTCCCGAAGTTGTTTCTTTACTTCAGTTGTTATCAATTCAGGAATTTCAGGTGTATGGCTTACATTTTCTTCTATGTCCATGTTTCCTATGCTTGCTTGGGATAGGCTCGAGGTTTGAGATTGTATTTTGTTCATTTATTTTTTCATTTTTCTGTATTTCTGGGTTTTGAGCAATGTTCCAAAGCTTCCCCCATGCACCCAGTTAGGCCCGCATGGACCTCCCATGCATCCTCCAATGATTTAGGATGCTGAGAGGATTCTTGCTTGCTGGGAGTGATGTTTCAAAGCTTCCCCTGTGTGCTGACCATCACCTCATGCACCTTTGGCTCCCGGAATGGAATAGAAGTTTCTCTGTTAGTGCACTTTTAAGGTTGTACATGAGCATCCCTACACACTCAAATCCTCACTAATTTGTAGGGCTATCCAACTTTTCATTTTTGCCTATTTGTGGACAAATACTACCTTTCTATTAGTTTGATCATCTTGTTAAATATCTTAGTGCCATTACAGCTATCCTTTCTGTAATTGGCCCTATTTTAAAATTCAGAATAGTAGAATAAAACTTATCCTATATTTTTGTTTTCCTTTGTGCTCAAGATTGTCTAAAATTTCTTTTAAATTTTTAAAAAAATACTTCTCCATTCTAAACTGAACAATTATCTTTCATACAGCACTGTGGCTGTGGGAGGAAATAGGTAATCTCAAAACTGTCTGCTTTCTGATGAAGGTCTTCTGATAGCTTATGCCTTCTGAGAGCATCATGGTTAAGGTATATTGAATGTGAGAGATAATTTAGGTGAATAGCCTGCAGGCTATTTATGATTTAGCCTCTGTCCATTTCTCTGACTTACAAATGGATCCCAGACACAGAATGCTGTAAGTAAACTGACACATTGGAGCACAAGCAACATTACTTTGAAATATGTCTTTCAATTTCTAGTGGCACAGCATTATCAGATCAATGGTTGGGAAAGAGAATCATTTTTCCCACAGATTTCCATGCAGGTTTACAACTTCAATGGTCCTGATAGTCACAACCAGGTGACTAGCTATCCCTGACAGCAACAATGACCATTGGTGGCCTCAAATTCAACCCACTGATGTAAATTGAAGCCATAGTTAGCTGCCTTATTATTTTTTTTCTGTGTAACATATTGCCTCAAAATTTAGCAGTTTAAAACAATAAAAATTGATTATGTCATAGTTTCTGGGCATTAAGAATCTGAGTGAAGCTTAGCTGGGTGTCCTTTGCTCAAGGTCTCATAGACTGCCATTGAAGTGTTGGGCAGCAGTCCTGTAAAGATTAAGTTCAAGAAAGATCAATTCTAACTTCATTCTATGACTGTTTCAAGCCTCAAAAGATTCACTCTCAGGTTCACTCATGTTGCTGCAGTGGGACCTTAAGTCCTTGTTGATTATTAGTCAGAGACAATTTCATTGCCATGCTACCTCTCTGAAAGGGGTAGCTCATAATATGGCAAATACCTTGCCTCAGAAAGAGTGAGGAGGATAGTGGTAGAGAATGAGAAAGATAGAAAGCACAGTCTTTTTGTAAATTAATCAGCTGTGATGTCCCATTACTTTCCTTCAAGTGAGTCCTGAGGTCCATTCTATATTTGAGAGAAGGGAAATTACACATGAGCAGGAATATCAGAGGGAGGGAGGGAGGGAAGGCGGGAGGGAAAACATCAGTGCCATCTTAGTATCTACTACAGATGCCTTCTAGGACATTGTGGCAATATTCTGAGCAGGAAAGGCCAAGCAATCAGAAGTCCTGCAGCAATTGTAAATAAGTTGTTTCTTCTTATTTGGAGAACATTTTGCTTTTCATATCTTTGTGCTGAGGTCTGAATTCTTCCTTAGGTTTGGAGAATTTATCGTCCTTGGTCTCTACGATATTCTATTTTTTCTGTATTCAAATAGTACTTTACAGCCATATATCACAAGAAAAAATTTAATGAGCAGAGCCTACCACAAGTTCCTAGAAGAACTGAGGCAGCATGGTAAAATTTGAGAGTTTAAGTACATTATCAGTGTAAACAAAGCAAAATGCACTATGGTTACTAGAATCTGAATCATGATTATCTGATTTACTAGGTTTGTGATATTTGAACTTCACATTTATCTATAGAATGTTGATGCAATGATGGCAGCTGGCTCTGAAGTTTAAGAAAACTGAATAAACTGAGCATAGAAAGGCATCTATTAGAGTACCTGGGATAGCAAAGTTTCACAAACCTGATAAATCTTGGATCTTTTGTTTTTCTTTCAGGATGTGCTCTGTATTCTTACTCTAATGTGCAGATGTCCTCTGAGGACTTGTAAACACAGACTTTTAATGCACTGAGGATTGCCTACTCTTGCAATCTGAAAACCCCAGGGACAAAGCACAGAACCAGTCTCTGGAGGAGTTACAGTGTTTGGCTGCAGGGCAGAGGCCAGGGTAAATTGAGATACCCAGGGAAAAAGTAGGATGATAGCATATCTGATAGAAAAAGAGTTCTAGGTGGCCATTTTTGTAAAGCATGATACTTACCAACACTCAGCATTGTTACATTTTGTCTCCTGTGACTCTATTGATTGTTCTGAAGAATCTTATATAAATCCTCCTTCTATTAGACTACCAGGCATAGACCATAGTTGTAAAAAGAAAATTTCAAAGATATGGATAACTGACCTGGTAATTGGGAGATTAGGCTATGGATTTTTCAAGGCAAGGGTCACTCCAGAAGGAAGATTGAAGAACTTCACCCAAGTAGAAAGGACTGACCAGATCCGCTGATACCAACTTCTTCTGGAAATGAGGAAAAACGGAGGAGGCAGGTGAGGGAACAAGAATATGAGTGCTTGTGTTCAAACCAGCAAGAAGAAAGAGTAAGTTCAACTTTGGGATGGTGAAGAGACAGTTTTCACTTTTCAGGAATCAAGAGGAATTATGAAGAAAGAAGCCATGCAATAGGGATGACTGAAATATGTTTGCTTGGGGATGTGAGGCACAAGGAAAGGTGACAGGGTTATTATAAACAGAAAGGCTGAATTCAGATGAGTTATGTGTTAGTACTTGGCCTTTAAGAAAGTTTTAATTTGAGTTATGATCATCTTATCCTTTAGATAGCAAGGAAAATTTTGCATATGCTGATTTAGTTATTGCTGTTAATGACTTGTCTAAGCTAGTCTTCAGTGACTGAGTCTCTAGGTGTGTCTTTATCAGGGTGTCTTCAGTGTTGAAGGCAAAGGCAGGGGCAAGGCTGCAAATGTGTCTCAGGAGAATTTGGCCAGGGTGTTGTGAAAACAGTGCACCTCAACAACCAGGAGTGATTGTGTTGGCATGTTGATCCTGGTAGTGGTTACGTGAATGTGCTTGTGTCCAGAGTATGAAGTTTATCAAGCTTTGCACCTTAGAGTTCTACATTTTATACTATGTATGCTATGTTTTAATCAAAGAGTCAACAAAGAAATGAGAGAGCAAGCAGTGATGCTAAAGAGAATCACTGAATTACATGCCAAGACCCTTTTTAAAAAAGAGCTGACTCGATTAGTAATGGATCTTTGTTGGATTTCATTTTGATCATAGCAAGACAAATTTCAGTACCAATACATTGAGTGAAATAAACCTTTATAAAAGAGAAAGCCAGCTGAATGTGGTGGTGCCTGCCTATAATTCTAGTACTTGGGAAGCTGAGGCAGGAGTTCACAGTGAGTTTGAGGCCAGCCTGGGCTACCTAGTGAATTCAAAGCCAGTCTGGACTACACAGCAAGACACTGCCACAACACCTCATCCACAAAAAGTTGAAAAACCTTGCCAACCCAAATGTTCTTTCCTTTGAAAAGATTGATTGCATGTATAATCCCCTAACAGTGTGGAACAAGAAGAAATATAAATGAAGAGGAAACAAAACATTCTAAATATCATGAAAAGTATGATGAGGTGAGAGTCACAGGGCTGCAGAGAGGAAGGATGGGGCAGAGAATAAGGGGAGGTTGCCCTGAAAAAAAAAGGTAAGTTTATAAAGGGCAGCCAAGAGAGGAAGATACTGGATCACAGCTGAGTACAGCAATAGAAATCCTAGAAACCTTGATCCAGTTCAGATCTTAAGTCAGTGATGCTCACTCCTCAGTTTGTGACATCAGACCTGTATGGTAGGTTCAGGACTCCCTAGATTGTTTTCCCACTCTAAACCATTCTATTTTGAAAGCTTTCGCTTGTCCTCTGTTGCTCTATCATTGAAGATATCATTCTGTGTTTCCTCCAACGCCTACTAAAAGTCCTGCAATCTGAGATGCTGTACTTTCTACTTTATTTGATATATCAAATTGCTTACCAGTTTTTGGTTTTGGTGTTGGTTTGTTTCAATACAGATGACAGTTTTCTATTAGGTGTAAGTTTTGTGACTTTGTAGAAAACACCAAAGGACTCTTTTCAAGGCTGCTGAGCTCGCCTGCATGCTAAGTCAATCAATAGCTCTCCAAGAAACCAATGAAAGTGACAAATACATGCCACACACTCAGGATGAAGAACCAAATGAATTTTTTTTCTCATAACAGTGAAAATGTCTACTGTAACAGCTGATTTTGAGGGCATAACTTTTTCAATGTGATTTATCTAATTATTTAGGGAGATCCCAGGCACCTGAAGAAACATGAATAAAGGGGAAGTAGAGGTAGTGTTCGAGTGTAAGGATGTGGCAGTTTGCCAGCTTAGAAACCTCTTACTGAGGGGAGACCCAGGAAATTATAGCTGAAGTCAGGGTAGACTTGAGGTTTGGCAAATCACCCCTTCACTGAAGGTTGCCTGGAAACCTAAGAAATAATTCTTGGGGTATTTTTGGTTCCTGTTAAGCCCACTCAAGTCACACAGTTGGTGTGATTCACCAGTCAGAGGCCTTGTTAGATAAAACATTAGGACACTGAGAGGTTGAAGGATATCATTTGGACTTAACATGATCTAGACCACATTTTTGGATCCTGAATGCAGGATCAAATGGTGGGACAAATGGTGCATGTCCTTGTCCCCAAGGAGTTGATTGACTAGAGAGTAATAGGAATTGAAGCATGAATCCATCCTTGATTATGTTTTTCCTAACCACTTGTACTGTATCCTTAATCCAGTTTCCTTTTAGTAAGTATTGTTACATGGCACCAGAAGGGCTAACTAGTTTGCTATTAGAATGCACTGAAGGCAAGTGGTGGAGGTTCCTTTCCACCAAAGTGACAATGAAAACAAAGCAAGCATGCAAATAAACAAAGCAAACCCCTTAAACTTAATTGTTTTATAAAGAACAGACAATGAGTCCCTTTTCCTATATATTCACCGGATTGGACATTGTCAGTGGGAGATTATGAGAAGGCAAGAGAAGAGTTAAGCAGTACAGATTTTTTTTTTCAATTTGTTTTCTGGGTCACTTTTATTAATGTATGTTGTGTAAAGCAATGTACAGGTAGAGAATTATGTGGGTCCAATTGTTCCATTTTTATTAGCTATACTTTATTGATCACCTGTGTATGAACCATAATGTTGAGCACTGTTACATATCTTCTCAACTAAATCTCAAAACATCTATTTGCTGTAGGGAGTATAATCTCCATTTTACTGAGGAATAAATTAAAATTCAGGTTGTTTACACTATTTGACCAAGACAGATGGTTTACAAGTAATAAAGTAGAGTTTTTAGTCTAGGGGAAAATATGAGTCTAGAAGCATTCCTTTAATCCTTCCTCTTTTGCCTTTAGATGATGTTTGCCCAATAATACATTTTGAGTGGAATAGTTGAAGTATGCAGATTTTTATGCTGTATTTAGGTAAACCAAGGGTTCTTAGAAGAAAGTCTAGTTAACACCTCTCAAGACTGAGTGATACCACTGATGAAGAAGGACCCATTTTAAGGAGTGTTCTCAGAGGGATGAAGAATGTACATGTGCCCAAGTACCACACGACATCAAGGAAACCAACCAACTTAAAGTGAAAGGAACTAAAAGGATGCCAAACAGGAAGGAAACAGTAGTTAGTACTGGCCCTTACTTCAGCTTCACCCTCTAGGTCAGCACACACATGACATGGTGACCTGAGGAAGACAGAAGGCAAAGTCTGTAAAAAACAGAAATTGCAATGCTGATGCACAACTTTTAGATGTACAGTTTAGGAAATCTCTTTACTGTATTGAAACTGCTCTAGTGAACTGTAAAGAATGTCTTGGGTAAGCGTCTGCAGTTGTTTTTTAGACTTTGAATGTTGAGTTGTATGTATATATCACAGCTATAAAAACTTGGAGCTTTATGCCATATTCATGGAGCACTTGTTATGTGGTACTATTAGATGAAACATTTTAACTTATTTAATTGTAATAACTATCTTGTATCTTTTTATATTATGAATAGAGAAATATATTCAGGCTGGCAGCTAGTTCAAGGGTTAGAGTGAAATCTAGGACCATAAAAGGATTATAAAAGTTTTTAAGCATTTATTATCTCATATGAAAAGTGATAATGCTATTCTCTAATGAGCTTATTTTCCTGAATGTATTAATGAAACTTTTTAATCACAAAGATGCTTTGCTCATCTTTTGTCTATGAATTATATTGAGGATACAAAATATGAAACATGATCTGAAGAAGTTCATTGTTTTATTAAATAATTATTGTTAGTAACTAAGTGCAAGAGATAGAAGGTAAATTCCTCTGATTTATTTTTTTATAATGTGGAAATTGTAAGATATACTGTGTAAGATATATCTTTTCACTCTGCGCTACAGGTCAAGTTCACTACTTGAAAAAAATCACCAACAAGAGATACACACTACCATGTATACAATAAAGTCAGAAGTGGACAATTGAATTTGTCAGTTTAGATTCTTCAAGGGTTGGTAGGAGAGATTTCATGAAAGCCCATAAGAAAGAAGCTGTATAAGAGTATGCAACAAAAGGAAAGAGAGAATTCCCAAAGGAAAAACCCAAGAGTTGATCCTTGAACAATGAATAGAAATTAGGAATGTGGAAACTATGGAGGAAGACGGAAGTTGGAGCAGGATTGCTAGGCCAGATGTTATCACTTCTCTGATCTTGAGAATATGCTCAAGCAGAGAACACTCAAAGGATTTATCATTGCCACAGATAGGAACATATCTAATATGTCTGCATTCTTTCTTACAACTCTTTATAAATTGAAAGAAAAGCAATATTACTTGTGATGCTGGGCCCACCCTACAACCACACAATGGAAAATCCTGCCACCTTTTTCCTTGCGGGAATTCCGGGTTTGCAGTCTTCACATCTTTGGATGGCTGTCTCACTGAGTGTCATGTACACCATGGCCTTGCTGGGAAACACCCTCATCATGACTGTAATCTGCATGGATTCCACTCTCCACGAGCCTATGCATTGCTTCCTGTGTATTCTGGCTGCTGTGGACATTGTTATGGCTTCCTCTGTGGTACCCAAGATGCTGAGCATCTTTTGCTCAGGAAATGGCTCCATCAGCTTCAGTGCTTGTTTTGCACAAATGTATTTTGTTCATGTAGCCACGGCTGTGGAGACAGGGCTGCTGCTGGCCATAGCTTTTGATCGCTATGTAGCCATCTGCAAACCACTACATTACACGAGAATTCTCACACCTAAAGTGGTGCTGGTAATGAGTGTGACTATTGCATTCAGGGCTGTCATATTCATGTCTCCATTGAGTTGGATGTTGAGTCATTTACCATTCTGTGGCTCCAATGTGGTTCCCCATTCTTACTGTGAGCACATGGCTGTGGCCAAGTTGGCATGTGCTGATCTTATGCCCAGCAGTCTCTACTACAGTTTAATTGGTTCCTCCATTATTGTGGGCTCTGATGTGGCCTTCATTACTGCTTCCTATATCTTGATTCTGAGGGCAGTGTTCAATCTTTCCTCAAAGAACGCTCAGTGGAAGGCACTAAGCACATGTGGCTCCCATGTGGGTGTCATGGCCCTGTACTATTTTCCTGGGATGGCATCCATCTATGTAGCCTGGGTAGCACAGGATACAGTGCCCTTACACACTCAAGTGCTGTTAGCTGACTTGTATCTGATTATTCCACCCACTTTAAATCCCATCATTTATGGCCTGAGAACAAAACACATACGAGAAAAAATATGGAGCTTGCTAACATAGTGTCTGTTTGACCTCTCCACTCAGGGTGTATAAATGCAAAATCATGTTTAAATTGAGCTTTCCAGTCAACTGAAAAAGAGGTTTAGGAACCTATGGTACTAGATTGATTTATCTAACACTATAAGCATTTTAAGATGAGGCTGTACAGAATATCTTTGTATAATTTTCTGTTTTTAGCAAGAGTGTAAATGAAATTCTGATTTTATTCCAGTCATATTAGTATATGGATCAGAGATAAGTTTGGGTAGAAAATTCAGATTTGGAATTTTTCTTTCCTTAATTCTTGACCCATTCTCCCAGTGTAACACCCTCACATCTTTTTGCTAAGAAAATAACAGTTTGACATCCTTTCCTCAAAATGTGCCTGATATATGGAAATTGTTCCTATCTTCATGGGATTATATGAATGAAATTGTTAGTAATATGACTCTGTCCTATGATCACTGATGAGTTCACTCAATTTGAGTCATGTTCTCATACCTATACCAGAGTCTGCTTCAGCCAAAATGGATTACAGTTAATTGAGAGGATTAAACATGAGATCAAAGAGGGTGGTATTTTTCTAACACATGAACTTGGAAAGAGAAATCTGGAAAACAGAAAGAGAAGATATTTAGCAACATGGGATAAAGAGAGTGTTTCTCTGGTTCCATAGTTCAAATTGATATTTTGATGCTAATGTACATGCCTGATAGTAACTTCTACATTTACAGATTTTTAAATTTTAGTTGGTTTCTAAGGTAATTGGAATTGTATCAGTGATCAGTTTTTTGTTCTTAAACATTATGGAAGATAGTTCAGGATGTCTTTGATTTATGCATGTTTCTTTGTGCTTTCTAGACCTACTCAGTATTACTCATTTTTAAAGAAAGAAGAGAGGGATCAAATATAATGTATGTCTTCCTTCTTGTAGCATTCCTCTCTGGATCTTTCAGGAATGGAAATTGATAGATAACAAAATAGACAAAGAAATTTAGAAACATCACTACTCTTCTTAAGGTGTCTATAATCTTATATAGCTTTTTTTGCTATTCAGTTTTATTTTATCCTTTCAGAAATTCTGGAACTGAGTATTCAGTATATATTAACAGCAAAAGATCTCATGTAGGAGGCACATATATTTGATTCTGGCACCTTTTAAAATCTTAATAAAATATAGTTTACTGATAGTGTTAAAATTGAAAGTGCATCACTAGTCCTGATCCTATAATTTTTTTTTTTTTGGTACCAGAGATCGAACTCAGGACTTCGTGCTTGCCAGGTAGTTACTTTGCTGCTGAGATAAATCCCTGGACTTCTATTTTTTAATTTACACATCTGATATATCAACTATCTCTGTTACTTTTCTAAGCTGATTTTCTTAGCAAATGACTTTCATCTAAAGATATGTTCAGTTAAGGTCTATTATACAGTGATATGATTACAGATAATAATGAGATAGTATATTCCTAACAACAAAAGCAAAAACAGACAGAAAGAACTACATGAAACATATGCAATTTTATATGACAAAGGACACAAAAGGGTGAATTTGCAACCTATAGAATGAAAGAAAAGATGTATGATCAGATATTTGATAAGGATCTCCTCTCTAGTAAATAAAGAAGTCCTAAACTCAACAGAAACCACATACTCCAGTGAAAACTGAGCAGAAGACTTGAATGGGAAAGATGTAAAGATGACATAAACTAACATGAAAAGATATTTTGCATCCCTAACTGCTAGAGAAATGCAAACAAAACTACAACACGATGCTATTTCTTATTCATTGAGATGTCACATAAGAAAGAATAATACATTTTGGCAAGGATGTGAAGAAATAGAAGCCTTTGTGTGCTCTTGGTGGAGATTTAAAAGATACAAACAATGTAGCAGTGCATGGATATTTCCCAAGAAATTAAAAATGGGACTCCTATGTTATGCATCTTCCCTTGTAGATACATCCCTAAAGAATTGAAAATATTATCCCCAAGAAATTCTAATTGGCACACCCATGTTTAAAATAGTACTTACTTATATGAGATATACAAAAAAATGAAAAGCATTGTATTTGCTAGAATTTGAATCTAGAATTCTTGGTTTGTTAATTTTGCATATGCCATTGTTATGCATATCACTTAATCTATGAAATGTAGATGTAATGAAGGTAGCTATGTCAGAATTTATGAAACTTAAATGAGGTAAACATAGAAAGCATCTATTTGGATGACTGACTGATAGCAGGCTTTCCCAAATCTAAACCAATCTAAATTCTTTTATTCACATTTATAATAAATTTTATTCATTACTCTAACATTTAGGTATTATCTGAGGACTTGCGGAAATAAAGACTGTTTAGTCACTGGGCAACCACCTCTGCCTGCAGTCTGAAAAGCCCCAGGGACACAGTACAGAGAAAACCCAGCCTCTGGAGGAATTACAGTGTCTGGTTGCTGGGCCAAGGCCAAATGAAGTCAGGATGCTCAGGAAGAAGAGAGGGTGATTGAGTATCTAACGAAAGTGGGCTCCCAGAGGGAGGGCTTCGAAGAGGACAGCACTCAGCATAATTCTGTATTGTTTTCTTTGATTCCCTGTAGCTCCTCTTGATGGATTCTGTATTCTTACTCCCCTTCTTTTGGGGGAAAGAGTCTATCATAGAAGTTGAACTGAGAAAACCATGTGATGTGGGATTGTGTATGACTCTGATGAGTCTAATGGCCAGGGTCATGTGAAAAAGAGGGCTTTAAATCCTCAACCCAGCTATGAAAAGGTTGGCCAGGCTGGGGCATACTGCTTATACCAAGAGTTTCTTGTGGAAATAATGGGAGGATGGGGGAGGTTGGAGAGGGGATGAAAACATACGATTATAGTACAAGTATGTGAGAAAGGTAAGTCCTACCTTGGGATGATTGGGAAACAGTTTTCAGGGACCAAGCATAGTTGTGAAAAAAGAATTCAGCGAAAGGACTGATTGGAAGCATGTTTGTTTGGATAAGGGAGACATTCAGGTAGGGGCATGATGTGTTCTCAAATACGACTCTAGTTAAATGAGTTATGTTAGTTTTTTTAAACCTCTAAAATAATTTTGATTTGGATTATGAATTTCCCATGCTCTAAGTATTATAGAAAAGATCTCTGATAGCCTGTGATTGAATTATTGTTGTGAAGTGATTTGTCTGAGTTGGTTTTAGTGATTGAGCATCAAGATCTCATGTCCATGTCTCTAGGGTGAGGCCCACTTTGGGGGTAGAACTGAAAGTGTGTTTTAGAAGTTTGGCCAGAGCTTCCTGAAAAGTGAAGTGTCAACAGTCAGGAAGCAAATGTGTCTGCATCTTAGCCTGGGTAGGGGTTATGTGAGTGTATCTGTGCATTCGCAGTATGAAATTTGTCATGCTGTGCACCATAGGTTGCTGCATCTTCCAGCACATAGGTTATGCACCAATCAAAAAGTCAATCCTAAAATGATACAGTCACTGATGTGAAATTGTGCCATTGAATTGGTGACAAAGCTTTGTTGGCATTCACTGTTCATCTCAGTTTGAATGAAATAAAACTTTAAAAAAGGGACAACTTATCTACCCTGCTGCCTTTTCTTTGAAAAGACTTTCAGTACACACAAATTGTGAGCAGTGCTGATCAGGAAGAAAAATAAATGAGGGGAAAACAAAAATACTCTGCAATCATAAAAGGAAAGTCAGGCGAGAAAGCTGGGATTGGAGAGAGGAAGCATGGGCAGGGTGTAAGGTGAAGCTGGCCTCAGAAAAAAGATTGGTTTATCCCGAGGCAGCTAGGAGAGGAAGGTACTGGATCAGCGATGAGTGCGTGGGGCATTCTGCACCCTCTGCTCTTCTTCAGATCCTTGGACAGTGAACTGGTGGCTTCCAGGACAAGTATAGTAGTCTTAGGAATACGTAGATTTTTTTTTCACTCTAAGCTGCCATTCCACTTTGAAAGCTTTCTCCTGTCCTCTCTTGATCCAGCACTGAAGATGCCTCACTTCGTGGTTACACACTGCAAGGATCTAACAGTCTATAATTGGACTTTTCTACTTTATTCAGTAGCAAATTGCAGAGAACTTCTTGTTCTTATGAATTTTTTGTTGTTGGTTTATTTGTTTCAATGAAAATGACAGGTTTTCATCAGGTTTCAGGCAGCTGGATTCTTAAAATACCCTTGAATACTGTCCTCAAGTCTCCTGTGTGCACCTGGGTGTGGAGTTAATCAATGTCCAGCTCTCTAAGATGGAAATAAAAAAGATGATATGTGCTTTTTAAAATGGAGAATCAGGTGAATGTTTGTCTATACTTCACTAATGATGAAAATGTCTAGTGCAACAATTGGGATCTGGGAACAGAAATCACTCAAGTTCTCAACTGTTTATTCAGTTAATCGGGAGGCTCTAGGATCCAGGTCCCTGGAGAGAAATTAAAAGTTGGAAGATAGAGACAGTACCAGTGGATAATTTTATGGTAACTATTTACTCTGGAAATCCTGTATTGAGGGGAGACACAAGAAATGATATATAAAATCAGAATATTTTTAAACTTCATTGGCATTCATTTTTCATTGTTCAAATGAAATAAAACTTAAAAAAGAGACAATAAGAGGTCTTCATGAAAATTGCCTGGAAATGTAAGAGCTCTAGGATTTTGTATTAGGACTACTGTTAAGTCAGCATAAGTCACTCTGTTATTGTGTTACACAATTAGGATGATGCTTTGAGAGATGTACAGTATATTAAGGCAGTAAGTGTCTGAAGAAGAAAATAATTGGAATTGACATGGTCTGTTCCACACATGGGATCTTGAGTCCAGTTCCAAGGTCAAATTCCCTATCCCTGTCCTTAGGGATAGAAATGATCTGTCAGTAATAGGAAAAAAGTTAAAGCACCAAATGGCCTGGATAAGGGATAGTTATCAAATAACTTCTCCATCCTTAATCTCATTTCAGTTTTGTCAAGTATTATACAGAAGCACAGCTGTGAACCACTCTTAGAATTTATTATTAGAGATGGGTTGTAGATGTAAGAGAGACCTTTTTCCAGATGTGACAATGGAAAATAAAAAGTAAAGAGGCAGAGAAAAAAGATGAAATCTGTAAACTAAGAGCTGGTCAGTAGGATTATAACCAGCAGACTTTTAAATAGTAGGTTTATAAATAGTAGGCTTAAAATAGTGGCGATACAAAGTACAGTAGACTGTTCACCACAGTGGGAACAGACGAGCTTTGTAATATATTGCTGCTGCTTGAGACATTGTTGGTGTTAAGTCAGAGAAGCCAAGAGAAAGCTAAGGCAGTGCAGCTTATTTGGGGAATGAGCATGTGTGTATGTGTGTGTGTGTGTGTGTGTGTGCTTGTGTGTGTGTATGTGCTTATGAGAGTTTGCGTGTATGCGAGTACAAGTGTGTGTGTTAATGTATTAATTTGGCCTTACATATTTAAGTATGGTATTTGGTACAATTTGGGCTCGAGGATGAAGCAGGCAAAACATTCTCCTTTTTAAATTAGCTATACTTTATTGAACTTTGTATAAGTTCATGCTAATCACTTTACTTTTGCTTCTCATTTAAGTATCAAGAAAAGTCTCTTTGAAATAAGCACATTTTTCCATCCTTTTAATGAACAAATTAAAGTATTTTTGTTTACATAGTTTGATCAAAATGCCTACGAACTGACAGAGTAAGGTTTTCAGTCTCTGTTATATGAATTTTTCAAAGTTTTCCTGCTTTGATGAGGTAAGAATGCACATTTTGAGTGGGGCACTAAAAGTATGCAGAATTCTTATGTTCTATTATAAGTAAAACTGCAAATTTCTAAAAGAAAATCAACTAAAATTCTCCAAAGCCAAGTGAAACCATTAAATAAAGAAGGGGTTTTATAAGGAGGATTCCCAGAGAGCTGTCGGTTTGTACACAATGCCCATCTCAAAGTGAAATAAAAAGAAAAAAACAACAAAATGATATCATGCAGGATTGGTGCTTAGTACTGACCACTTCTATTCACATTTACCCTACCATGTCTTTATCCATGACACCATTTGAATGAGGCTAGTATAGGGCAGGCACAGTAATAAGCAGAAATTCCCAAGCTTTGGAGCTTAGCTCCTGTATGTGCAGTGTTACAGCAAAGTAATGCCATATACTTTATAAAATATTCAGTGCTATTTTTGGACTGTTATTCTTAGATGGGTTCAACTCTTGGGAACCACAGAGGGAAAGACTCTTTCCCTCTGTATCTCTAATTTGTATCTCAAATTTACTGCATAATTGCTATGTGATATTGGATAAATATTTCATTTCAGTTATGCCAACTATCAGGTATAGATGATTATCTACATTAAAAATAGAGAACTACAATCACATTATAAATACTATCCTTTTCAAAATATATAAGTATATGCCACATACTATGTTGAAACAAAAGTTCTTTACTTCTACAAGATAAAACATGCTTTTTATCTAGAATATCTTGGTACTTTATCATGAATAGAGGGTGAACCTTACCAAGGAATCATGAGAAGATATGATAGAAGTTCATCCATAATATAATCCCAAATTTTGTGTACTTAAATATTCATGGAATATAGTTCAAGGGAACTAAAGGAAGATAGAGATAATCAAAATCCTCATTATTTATTATCTCATATGGAAAGGAATAATGTTCTCTAATTACCTCATTTTCTTGAACCTATTACTGAATATTGTTAACCATAATGATGTTACCTTCATTTTTTTTCTGTAGGTTCTAAACTGAGGATACAAACATTGACAAGCTAGACGTAAAAAAAGTTCATTATTTCAGTCAATAATTATTAAATTCAGTAACTGAACTTGAAAATAAAAGATATTTTCTTACCTATGATTGGTCATGGATTTTGTGGAAACTGTTTACTATCATGACTACACATATCTTTATAAATGCACACATATCACAAAGATAAGGGCCAGATACTTGGCCTAAGTCTGCACATAAAAATGACACACACTGAGAGCATACAGTGAATTGAAAGGTAGAATACTGGAATTCCCCATTTTAGAGTTTCATAGGCTAGCTTAAGACATTTTAGGAATCCAGAAGAAAAGTACCATTCTAAGATGAAATGGAAGCAAGAGTGAAGAGACTATTTTTCGAAGGAGGCCACTCAAGAACTGATCTTTAACAATGAACAGAAACAAGTAGGGCAAAGAGTATTGAAAAAGATGAAAAATGGAACAGTATAGCTCCATCAGATGTTACTATTCTGTTCTTGAGAATATTTCCAAGCTGAGAAAACTGTCAGGATTTATCAATACCAAGAAAAAAATAAATCTGAGGGATTTGTAATTTTTGTTTCATCATTTTATACCTTAAGAGGAAAAGAATCATATATACAATGGTGGGGCCACCCTACAACCACACAATGGAAAATCCTGCCACCTTCTTCCTTGTGGGAATTCCGGGTTTGCAGTCTTCACATCTTTGGATGGCTGTCTCACTGAGTGTCATGTACACCATGGCCTTGCTGGGAAACACCCTCATCATGACTGTAATCTGCATGGATTCCACTCTCCATGAGCCTATGCATTGCTTGCTTCCTGTGTATCCTGGCTGCTGTGGACATTGTTATGGCTTCCTCTGTGGTACCCAAGATGCTGAGCATCTTTTGTTCAGGAAATGGCTCCATCAGCTTCAGTGCTTGTTTTGCACAAATGTATTTTGTCCATGCAGCTACAGCTGTGGAGACAGGGCTGCTGCTGGCCATGGCTTTTGATCGCTATGTAGCCATCTGCAAACCACTACATTACACGAGAATTCTCACACCTAAAGTGGTGCTGGTAATGAACATGACCATTGCATTGGAAGGTATTATAGCTATGACTCCACTGAGTTGGATGTTGAGTCTTCTACCTTTCTGTGGCTCCAATGTGGTTCCCCATTCTTACTGTGAGCACATGGCTGTGGCCAAGTTGGCATGTGCTGATCCCATGCCCAGCAGTCTCTACAGTTTAATTGGTTCCTCCATTATTGTGGGCTCTGATATAATCTTTATTGCTGCTTCCTATATTTTGATTCTCAGGGCAGTGTTCAATCTTTCCTCAAAGAATGCTCAGAGGAAGGCATTAAATACATGTGGCTCCCATGTGGGTGTGATGGTTCTATACTTTTTACCTGGGATGGTGTCTATCTATGTAGCCTGGTTAGGGCAGGATACAGTTCCCTTGCACACTCAAGTGTTGTTAGCTGACTTGTACCTGATTATTCCACCCACTTTAAACCCCATCATTTATGGTATCAGGACTAAACAAATACGTAAGAAAGTATGGAATTTGGCAATGGTCATTTACCACTCTCATCAAGTTTCATGACCACAAATCTGTTCAGTCTTTTAGCTTTCCAGCCATCTGCAATGATGGTATAGAAATCTATGGAATTTGAATTGATTTACTTGGCATGACAGAAGTTTAAGATGAAGTGTACAGGATAAACATTTACAATTTTTTTATTTCAAGCATGAAATTAAGGGGAATGATTCTTATATTCTAAGAACTGCTTTTGTAATTTCAACCTGTATCTGAATAAGACATAATGTGTACAGAACGTAAGTTTGGGAGTTTTCTTTCCTTAATTTTTGCCCCATGTTTTCAACACTAATAGCCCACCAGGCTCTTTTTCTAGTAATCAACTGTTTGGAATCATTTTTTGTCCCTCCCTCTATCAATGCCTCAACTGCCCAATTTTTAAAACTATTTTTCCTTTTCTTATGTGCTTATATAGAAGCTGTGAGTACCTGAGCTTGCTCTCTGTCTAACTGATGAATCCCTTCTTGAGCACGTATTCACAAATAGACCACATTTACTATCCAGACACAATGTATTTCATTTTGTCTCTGGAGATACAAACTTCTAATCAGTGATGATGCACATTTTGTAACACGCAGATGTGGAAGAGAAATCTGGACCATAGTCATGAAAACATTTATTTAAATGGAATGATGAGAATGTTTCTCTGGTTCTCCAGTTTCAATAAACTTTGGATGCCAAAATATTCCTGTTATTGTGGTCTACAAAAATAACCTTTTATGTTTGAAGTTTATCTCCTATTTTAAACTAATTAGAGTCCACATACTAATTATAATCTTTACTGTAAGTGATAGAATATAAGTCAATGTGAACTGTGTTTTTTATGTCTTTCTTTTTGGTCCCTGATCTTATTCTGTGTAGCTTAATCCTAAAACACAAATGGGAGAGATAAAAACAGATCCTTGTTGGTACAATTCACAAATTTTCTGGGATATAAAGATTAATAATGAATAGCAAAGGTAATGAATTAATATTTCAATGTGCTTTTCCAGATTTCCTGATCCATAATTCATTTTTACTTCTATTTCCATCATTTTGAAAAATTTTTATATTCCATGTTGAGCTTGAACATTTACATAACACATCTTGATTCCTTTCTTAATCTTCTTTTCCTTCCCTTTTCCCACCTCCCTTCATCTCCCAATCCCTTTCTCATTTAAAGAAAACCCCATCTACCCACAGTTTACCATTTGTCCTTTATTTTGATCTTTATTCATGATTTGAGTTTCTAATTGACATAAAATATGTGATAGTCGAGCAGTGTTTGATTTATTTAAATTAACATTACAGTCTCAAGGTGTATCTATTTTCCTTCCTATTAACAACTTATCTTATTTTAATTTTTATTTTGAAATGAATAAAACCAAATGAGAAAACACTCCAAAAAACCCAAAATGGGGCCATTCAAAACAAAAGCATGGACATAGTACATGATTTAAAACCACAATACAAGGTGACCTACAATGGTTACCATGATGTCTCTTGGTATCTTCAATAGAATTGCTCATATCATCAGGTACAAAAAAATTAATCATAGCAGTACAGAACAAAATCAATAAAAATGAAACATTGGAGACATTATAAGACTTCAAAAGAGGGTAATAGTCAAACCAGCATGGGTATCCTATTGAATCTTATTTTCTTCAGGGTAGTTGCCTATACTCTCAGAGTTGATATTATCAAAGATAACAGATTTGAATAAAATCAGTCAAGACAATACAGTGATCAATTAAAATAGATTCAAATAAAATAGATTCAAATAAAATCAGTCAAAACAAAGCAGTGAAGGCAATACAGGGTTCCAGATTAAATTGATAGGAAATTAAAAATTGTTACCATTATATATCCTGCTATCTTTGGTATAGCTGTCTATGCCCTCAAATCTAGTACAAGTAGACAAACTGGAACAGAATATAACTAAACTAAACAGAGTGATGAAAGCAATATGGGCTTCAAATCATGGTACAAGATTACCAATGTCCTCTGCCTTCCCTGTTTAGATAATTCCTCCCCTTTCATTTTCCCAGGGTGCACTGCACATTTTGTATCCCACTAACTCCTTTAGTTTTTAGATTAGGGAGGCAACCCACTATTTACCTAAGTGGTTCTGAAACTTTTACCCCTGATCTTTGTCTCAAGTTGTATCCATTTACCTACAAGAGCCTCAAGGTTTTCCTTCCTTATATAAAAGTGTTATGTCTTTCCAATCAATCTGCAGCTGATGGGCGAGCTACCCCCACTTTTTTCTGGTTCCCTGTCACATAGAGCATTATTTTCTCATCTTTGACTTTCATTCCATAAACCCTCTTTCAGGTTAAATATATTTCTGAAATAGAACATCTTGATTATCTATCTCCTGATCCACTCTGCCTGTGTTTCTTTTTATTAGTGTATTGTGGCCATCCATGTTAGTGATTATGGCCAACCTTCTCTGCCTCATCTCTGCCATGCTATTTTTCTGCTGTTGGTTGTCTACTTTTGCCCTTCATTCCACTGTCTGCCCCATTAGTGAGCCCCCTCTGTTGCTGTTCTTGAAACTATGGCCTTTTTTCCCCCCTCTCTCTAGAATGTCCTTCAGTATTTTTAATAGGGCTGGATTGGTGGTCACGAACTCTCCCAGTTCCTCTTTGTCAAGGAAGCATCTTGTTTCTCCATTAATTTTGAGAGATAGTTTTGAAGGGTACATCAATCTGGGTTGGAGGTTATTTTCTTTCAGGGCTTGGATTACTTCACTCCAAGCTCTTCTTGATTTGATGGTTTGTGTCCAGAAGTCTGTCATGATTCTGATGGATTTTCCTTTATAGGTGATCTGTTTCTTTTCTCTGACAGCTTTTAATATTCTGTTCTTGTGTTGAATTTCTGGGATCTTGATTATTATATATCTGGGGGTAGATCTATTTTGGTTATAGCTGGCTGGAGTTCTGTATGCCTCATATATCTGAATATCATTTCCTTTTCCTATGCTTGGGAAGTTTTCTTTAACTATTTCTGTAAATAGCCTTTGTATTTCATTTGTGTTTACTCTTGCTTTTTCTGGTTCCTTGTTATTTTTAAGAGATCTTTCCTTTCACGATAACACATTGCAAACCTGTCTTCAAGGTTTGATAGTCTATCTTTAGTTTCTTTGAAGCAGTTTTGCCAGCTTTCAATGGAGTTTTTAATTTCCTGGTAATCTCTTAGAATCTGTTTCACATATTCTAGATTTTCTTTATAGTCTTCATTGAAGGTTATCTCCCTTTTCCGTTTTCCTCCATTCTTCCATCTGTGTCTTCTTGGGAGGTACTTAGCATTTCTTTTATTATTTTTCTTATATCTTCCTTTACTTGTACTAGTATTTGTGTTTTGAGTTCTTTTATAATATCATGAAGATAATTCTTTCTGTCAGATGCTGCTTTTTCAGGAACTGCAAGTATGCAACTCCTGATCTCTTCTGTGTTTACCTCTCCTGGGACAGTACTGTTTGGGTTGGAGGCTGGAGACTTCCTTTTGTTTCTTCCTCTTGTCATGTTTCTGGTTTCTTCCAGACAAGTGGATAGTGGAGTCCTTGGCACTT
Source organism: Dolichotis patagonum (assembly GCA_004027295.1). Lineage (NCBI taxonomy): Eukaryota > Metazoa > Chordata > Mammalia > Rodentia > Caviidae > Dolichotis > Dolichotis patagonum. The sequence continues at coordinate 29,637 of PVJX010014291.1, forward strand.
CCTGTATTGGCTACGATTACTCTGAAGCATGCTGGTTGGGGATTGCTGCCCTCCCCAATCTGCTGATGACCACTGAAGTACAAGTAAGGCTGGGGCAGGCTGGCCCTTCTCTTCTGAGCTGGACAACTACTGGGAGTCTTCCCCATGTTAGTATGTGCTGTGTGGAAGGGGCCGGGTTAGGAATAGCTTCAGGGAGATCTTGTCCTTGGCTATTGGATTGCGCACAGGGGCAGGACGCAGTTCAAGCAGTTCTCACCAATCTGCTCTGCACTAGGAGTGGCTGGCTGAAGCCACTGCAGTTCTGGTTCTGGCTTATCCTGCCTGACTCCAAAATATCACCCAGCCAATTGCCCACCACCACGGGAGGACTAAGTTCCCCGCACTCACTGCAACCCAGTGCTGATCCCTGAGCTGGTGATGTTGTACGCTCTACTGCTCCCCTCTTTGACTGCATCCTCCCATCAAGGGCCTCAGGCTTGCCAACCCCCAACTTCATTGCAAGCATGTGTTTTTGGATTCCAGTGGTGTTTCATACACAATGAGACCGGCTTCAGTGAAAGCGTATCTGGCTACACCCTTCTGTCCATGTTTTTCTTTTCTTTCTTTTTTTTTCCCTTTAGTTTCTTCCTGGGTTGAGAGGATCCATCTCATTTCATCTGGTCTTCTGCAGGATGTTTTATTCCAGCATCTGAGCTGTTTCTGTCAGAAAGGCTCTTTATTTTGCTGCTTATTGATCTGCCATCTTCCCAGCTTCCTTGTTTATCTTTCTTTATGACAGAGCAATATTCATTTGTGTGTAAATGCAACATTGTATTTAACCAGTTTTGGAGACATTTTGTTGCTTTGCCTTCTCATAATTCAATTTGTTTGTTTGCTTTTTTGCTGGCCTTTGCCAGCTTGTTATAGTGGAAGGATTTGTTGTTTCAGTTAGTATCTGCTTTTCAGTGATGCACTCTGGGCATGTCTAACTATAGGTCTTTGACTCTTTCCTAGAATGCAATCACCTTGGTTTTATAGGTAGGGAGACTGCAGTGTATTTGGCCGACTACCACATTCTGTGAAAATGTGATACAGGATTGTTGATCTCACAAAAGCTGTCTAGGTATTTGCCTACAGAGGAAACCAGTTAATAGCCACAGTTAAATCATCTTGGGTAGAGTATTAAATTCAGTCACAATAATAGCATGAAAGACAAACTGGATATTGACATGCTCTCAGAATCAATAATGTAACAATCTTTAACTATTATAATAACTAAGACAAAACCAGTATTGACCTCCAAGTAAATATCTACTAAATGGGACAACTTTAACTTCATTAACAGTAGAACAATATTCAACACCAACAGCTCACAGCTAACTCTGAGAGTCCATACTGATTACTGGTTGTACTAATAAAGAAGAAAGGGATCAGGAACTGAAGAAGTGAAAAGTAAAGTTTGAAATATTAATCAATAGAAGATGAGAATGAAGAGAGAAGCATGAGATAGGGGATTCTATGGAGGAGGAGAACAAGATTAATGCTGTTAGATAACTGTCACAGAAAAAATGGACAGGTAGAAAAATAGTAAAATAATGGAAAAAATATAAAGGAAAAATGTTAAACAGAGAAAAGCAAAAAGGCAAAAAATAAGACAGACTAAATTCCATGCTATAAAAAATACAAACAAAAAAGAAAAACCCAAAGCACTGAATTGAAAACACTTTTTCTATGTTTTTGAACACAGGATGTGTAGTCTTGGAATCCATGAAATCATGTTTTTTTTCCCCTGGGCTTTTCTTGTGGCTTGTGCTGTGGGCCACATGTGTTATTTCTCCCTGGAGCTGTCAACTCTGCTGGCTCCTTCTCTCCTGGGGCACTGTCTTCATCTACAGTCAGGTTGGTTGATTGGTCTGTGCCTCTATTGCCCAGTGTCAAGGGGAAGTGAAACATATAATGAGCTCAGAGCTTGTGGGTGGTTATTGCCAGAGGTGGCATCTGTGGCTTCACAAATGGCCAGAGGTAAATGCCAAGGTAGAATAGGCTCTTACTCAACAGCCTCAAAGAAATGACAACTATAATTTAATGTACCTAATAGCTAAGGAGAATTGTCATTGCTAAGAGAAACTCTTTTAGTGTTTTTATAATTCAGCACATAACCCAATCTACTGTAAAATGAATGATGGTTGATAAAATTTAATAGAATCAGGTCAATTCTCTAAGGGACAATGTCTCTGTTAATAAAAATTTGCCTACATTTTTCCTTGAATATTTTAACTTGATTTTTGCATTAAGTGATGTAATGTTCCTAAGTTTATAAAACAATCAAGGGAATGACACGTTATGTGTGTAATATGTTCAAGCTAATACAATAGGCAACTACTTTCAACTTAGCATTAGTGTCTTGCAGAGAAATGGAAGTAATATTTAAATGGTATTGAAATCTTTTCCTGGACTAGCGTGATTCAAACAGTGTAATCACATTTTTTTTGTGCCCCACAACCAGCCCCAAATTATTTTCTGAAAGTTGTGCAGCATATATTGCATTGTCAATTATTTTCCAAATACAATTGTATATCTTCTCATATGCTATTAAAATCATACTCATAAATTCAATTTTGGTGATGTCTGAGTCATGCTGGCGTTCATAATGGCATCACTCTCAATTTTATTATCTCTTAGAAAGCATGGTCAGGATACATACAGTGTTAAAATAATTAAAATGAGCATAATCTTTACAAAAACAGTGCTTAATCCCTTGGTAAAATATAAAAAACCATCAACATTTACAATTACAGTGCACTTGCATGCTGTCCATCCTTTTGAACCATTCATGGAATGATACACTGCAGGATGTATCATTCAAAATACACCTCATAAAATATATATATTACATTGTTCCCAAAATCAGTGGTCAGAAGAAAAAGTAAACAATGGCTGAAAGATGGATAATCTATGCTGAGTCTACTTGACACTAAATACAGTGTGAGAAAGACTTTCAAGAAAATGGTGGAGTGGTAAACAACAACAACGCAACCTCTCTGAGATTTGGATTTGACACTGGAAAATAACAAACTACAAAAGAAAAAACTAAGCAAATAAAAGGACCCAAAACAAACAACAATAACAACAACAACAACAACAACAACAAAAACAAAAACAACAAAAAAACCGAAAGAGAGTGAGAGTAGTTATCTGAGAACCAGGGAGAATACAACAGGAAAGTTAATAGCTACAGAGAAATTGAGGAGATGGAACACAACACAGAGAGAAAGGGGCAATCTGCACCATGTCCCCAGCTCCTGACCTGTAGTTCACAGGAAGGGTAGAGCAAATCTATAGAGGCAGAGAGGAAGCTGGAGACTCCAAAGTCCTTTAGTGATGAAGCAGTGTAAGGGATTGGTAGGTGCTTGAGCCGCAGAGAGAGTATGGGATTCTGCTTTGATGTGAGTCCTTCAACAGGCAACAGCTGGTGGGTGACTCCAGACAAAGCACCTGCCATTCTGGGGAAGGGAGTATTTAGTCAGATGCCATTCTGGGGAAGGACATTTATTGGAACCCAGGGCACCAGGTTTACTTCAGGGCTCCCAATGTTACTGTCCCATAGTGACTGTGTGAAAAAGAGCTGTGGTCAGACAGCTGAGGTCGGGCTGAAAGGAGACGCTCTGAGGGGTCTGAGCCAAAGGACACAATTCCCATCCACATGGTCAGAGACTAGGCTCAGCCTGAAGTGCTTTGGAATTGAAAGTACAGGCATTGGCGCCCTCGCCCTAATCCTACTGCCAGCTGGTGCCTGTATCTCCCATGGATTTGGAGTCTGACTGTCTCCATGATCTATCTGTGTGAGCAGGGATGCATCTTGATTTTGACACTGCCCTAAAATTGTAGATTTCAGAAAACCACATGTTAAAGTCACAAAGAATTTTTTTTCATTTCTTTATGTTTTTAAAGTTTTCCTCTTTTGTTCCTCTTTCATTTCCTCCTTTCCTTCTTCACCAGTTTATTGACAATTGGGGAAATTTCTTTTGTCCTTTTCCCTTATTTTTTTTATTGCTTTTCTTTGATACATTTTCCTCATCTGCCTTTAATTTTTTTCTCTTATTTTTACTCTCCCTACAGCTTCTATTTTACCCTCTTTTCATTCATTTTCTATTTCTCATGAGTTTTTTTCTCTTACCTGTATCTGATTTTATAAACGTTTTTCTACTTCCAATGAGATCCTTTGTAGTACTTTACTTTTGCTGTTGTAGCACAATTATAGTATAATGGCATGCTTATAGAACAACAGGCTTACAGGTATTTCATAGTAAAAGCTAGAGATCAGTTAGAGGCCTGTGATCAAGCTCCTGCTGCTTGTCACTTAGCCTGCTAACTTAAATTAGCTTAATCATTTGCATGCAGATAATGGAATGAGTCAACTGCCCTTGTTTTTTGCTTCAAGGACTTCAGGCCCAGAACAGACTGGCCCAGTCAAGGACACATTTAACTGCTTTTCCCACAAGTAGCTTCCTCTACTATGTTATGATAAATGATTTTTTTTGAGTAAATCTATTTAGAATGACCTAACAATGTATGAAACCAATCAGGTAATAACCTGCTTTCAGCTTTTGTACTTCCTGGTTACAAGATGTATATAAGTTTCTGTTTCACTGTCAGTCATAGACAGTTATTTGGACTTGGTTCCCTTAGCTCACTAGTGTAATACACAGTAGTAGCCTTCTAACTCCTTGGTGTCAAGATTCTTCCAGTTAGCTTGAGACTGGATTTCCTGTAACATTCCTCATATCATAGAGTTTAAAGTTTCGAACTTTTCTTCTTGCATTCTCACATACAGCTTTCTCAAAGTAGCTTACATAAAAGTGTTACTTCATATTTACAAGAACATTTGCTTTTAAATGAACAGAAAATGCCCAGACAACATATATGTATTATAAGAAGAAAACAAATGACTAGAATTAAAATATTGTAACCTTTGAAAATTCTCATCTTCTTCCATAAAGATGTACAACAACAATAAATTAGCTAGATTTTATCATTCTACAATGTGTGTATGCTACAAATAAAAAATAAGCAACAACAAAAATATAAGAAAAACCATCATAGAAAAGTAATAACATTCCAAGTTTACATGTAAAGTATTTGTAGATTATAAAATTTATGTTATAAAAATATCAAAAACTTAAAACTTGAAAAGACAAATGTATAACAATTAGAAAACTATAAAATAAAATTTAACTAGACTTTGAATGTAAATTTTAAAAAGACAAAGTCATATATGGAAATGTACACTGAATTATAATTTGATTCAGTGAGAAGAGACTCAATTTAAGATTTCATTAGGTATGTTGAAGATAGAATTAAAAATATCAAGATTGGCAAACAAAATAAGAAAGTACTTGGCAAATAAATCTAACAAATATAATGAGATCTTGAGTAGTCTAAGCAATTCTGAGCAAAAAGAACAAAGAATTCACCCACTTATAGGCATGTAGTTCTTGTCAAAGAAGCCAAAAACATACACTGGAGAAAAGACAGTCTCTTCCACATTTGGTACTGGGAAAACTGGAGATGCACTTGTAAAAGATTGCAACTAGATCCAGATCTCTCATGCTGTACAGAAACCAATTTAAAATGGATCAAAGAAGTTACTGTAAATAAAAGTTGAAACTTTGAAACTGCTAGAGGGAAACTTAGGGGAAATAACACAAGATCCTGGCATAGGCAATGTTTTTCTAGGCAGGACTCCAGTAGTTCAGGAAATAATAGCAAGAATTGACAAATGTGATGTCATTAAATTAAAAAGCTTCTTCAAGTAAAAGAAACAAAGAGCCTACTGGATGAGAGAAAATCTTTGCCAGCTATTCATTTGACAGAGGAATAATATCCAGAATATATAAAAACTAAAAAAAAAACAAAAGAAAACAAACCACAATAAACAAGTCCTTTAATCTATAAAGGGGCAAATGAACTGGATAGACATTTATGAGAAAAAAGTACAAATGGCCAATAATTACATGAAAATTGCCCAACATTTTTAGTCATCAGTGAAATATAAATGAAAACTATATTGAAATACCACTTTCCTCCAGTCACAATCCCCCTTACCAAGGAAACAGCAGCAGCAGCAACAACAACAACAAAATGAAAGCTGGCAAGAATGCGGGGGAAAGTAAACCTTATACACTGTTGATGGGAATGTAAATTAGTACAGATATTGTACAAAACAAGAAGGAGGTTAAAAAAGACACCTAAAAGTACTGTGGAGCTACAAAATTATACAAGTATCCCACAGCTGGGCATGTACTTGAAGGAAATGAAGTTGGCATACAATAGCGATAATCGTATACCTGTAATTACAATGGCTTTATTCACAGTAGCCCAGTGATATAATCAACCTAACTACCCATCACCAGATGAATGGATAAAGAAAATATGGGCTATGTACACAATGGGGTGTTAGCTCACCAGAAAGAAGAATGAAATCATGTCATTTTCAAGGAAATGAAGGGAACTGGAGATCATCATGTTAAGTGAAATAAATCTGACTCAAAAGACAAGCATCACACATTTTTTCCCACGTGGTATCTAGAAAAAGAGATCCATTAAGGTAGAAGTAGGGTTGTTAGGGAGGAGGAAGCCATCGGGGAGGGAGAAGGTAATGGATCATAGACATGATTAAGGTATATTATATGTTAGATGGAAATGTCATGTTGAAACAGATTATTTTGTAAAAGTAATATATGCTGTTTAATAAAAATAAGTTTAATTAAAATGATGATCTGCAAAACTAAGAAGCATATGAAAAGATGCTCATTTGTGCTAACTTCTAGAAAAAAAGATCCTAATTATAGTTATTAGAAACTCGGCTATCCAAAAAAATGGAAAAGAAAGAACAAGATCAAAACAAATATGGATGAAAATATGGAACCAAACATTTGTGGACGGTTGGTAAGGATGTGGGATACTATGCCTACTATGAAAGGAGCAACAAAATACCTTTGAAAAAACCAAAAAACCCAGAACTGTCCAGGCTAATCAGATGTCTGTAGGTGGAATAGTAGGAAATAGAGAAAGACAAAAGACAATGTCCAAGGTTCAAGCGGGAGTTTTCTTTTAGTGGACTGACTGGCTCCCTTATCTCTCTGCTGGCCCATTTCTATTAATCAGTGAGAAGCTAGGGGGCAATGTGTTTTTTTTTTTTTTTTTTTTTTTTGGAACAGCAACTGCTGTAATAAATGGATAATAAAATGGGATCAGAGTTAGCATACCAAAGGTAGCAAGTTAAGGTCTTTCACCACAGCTAGCTGTATTTTTGTACACCTCTTCAGCAGATATTTTCTTGGCTCAGGAGGCTGCAAATATGAGCTTTCCCAGCACAGCCAGAGGGCATATAGCTATTTGCAAGCTCTCTTGTGCCTGAGGCAAGTCTCACGGATGTGTAGTGTGTTCCTCACAATAGTAAACTATTATTTCAAATCTCTTGTTCCCAACACAGAACTGTATAATGCAGTCATCTCGCTTCTGTGTATATACCTAAAGAGCTTAAATCAGGATATCCTAGGCATATTTATGGGCACATTCATATTCACATTGGATTTTAAGTATGCTGGGTATACAAAGAAGTGAAAAGTATTACACTTGCTAGAGCCAGCATCTTGATATTGGAGTAGGAGCTTGGTGACTTAGGTAGCTTATTTTTGTCTAAGAAGTGCAGATATGTCGATGGCAGCTTCATCAAAGAAGTGAAGAAACTGAGGAGAATTTTGAAAAGCATCAGTGGGAGTATATCCCATCGTAAAGTCTCAAAATGTAATCAAATTTGGATCTTTTGTTTTCCTTTCAAGATGCACTCTACATTCTTCATCTAATGTTTAGGTGTCCTCTGAAGAGTTGAACAAAGAAAGATGTTTCCAATTACTAGCATTTCTTCCTCTGGCACTCTGGAAAGCCCCAGGGACAGAGCACAAAGAGCACCAACCTCAGGAAAACTGGTGTTTTAATGCTAAACAGCAGCCAAGGGGAGCTGAGGAGTCCAGGGAAAAGGAAATATGTAAAAGAGTTAGAGGCTCCCAGTGGGAATTCTTTGCAAAGGACAAGACAATACTCATGGTGCCTCTACATTGTTATCTTTAATTTCCTGTGCCTCTTTTGTTCCTCCAGAAACACCCTGTATCAATTTCCTTTCTTTTGGGAGAAGAAAAGCTGTGAATACCTCTCAGAGAAAATAGAAAATATAATTTAGGGAACATACTAAGGCTGTACTGACCAGGAGACAGGTGGGATGATTGAATCACAAGGCCTGGGGAAACCAGAAAACAGCACTAAAATCCTCAACCAACCTGTAAAGGGCTGCCCAGGTCTGGGGCACATTGCTGATACCAAGAGATTCCTCTGGAAAGAATGAGAGGATGGAGCTTGTGGGAGAGGTTTTGGGAATGTAGGACTACTTTGGTTCAAAGCAGCAAGATAGGTAAGTCCAGTGTGGGGATGGAAGGGCCAGTTTTCAGGAACCAAGCAGAGTTATGAGAAAGGAGCAAGCAATAGGACTGAGTAGCTGTGTGGTTGGAGGGGGGGGGCACTCAGGGCATAGGATTATCATAAATTAACCAAATTCAAGAGCATTCTGCACTAGTTCTTTATTGTTTAAAATAATTTTAATTTGAGTTGTGAATTCCTTCTTCTGTAATGAGGAATGGAAATTCCTCACATGTCCTATGACTTGCCTGACCTACATGGATGAGTAGGAGAGTTTAGTTAGAGCTTTTTGAGGAGTGCGCCTCAAAAGTCAGAAAGCAATCATGTTTACATCAACACTCGGCTAGTACTTATGTGGATGTGTTTGTGTATTGACAAGGTAAAGTTTATAATGCTACACACCCTAATTTCTGCAATCGTCAGTATGTATATTATATTTCAATCAAATATGCAACTAAAAATAGAAGAAGTAGGTTCTGCTGCTAAAACATGTCACTGGATGAGGAAGAGTTTTTTTTTTCTTTTTTGGTCTCTTTGAGACAATCTATAGTCTAGGCTGGCCTTGAACTCGCTATGTAGCCCAGGTTGCCCATGAACTTGCAGCCAATCTTCCTACCTCAGACTCCCAAGTGCTGGGATTACAGGTATGTACTAACCCTTCAGGCTGAAAATTATTTCTTAATCTAGAAATATTTTTCTCTTTCTTTGATTGATAGCATATGTGACATGAATGAATCAAGCACTTTATATGTTGGAAAAAGTAAATAACCAAAGTTCCAACAGAATTTGATCACTGTTTTTAAGGGTACTATTCCAACTTAGCAGTATTACATACATTAAAGATAAGAAGCATTGTATTTTAATACATTTTCTGCAAGAATCAAAGCATTTTTAGTATATACTAAAAAAGAAGAATTTCATGTTTTTTATTTAATTAGGCCTGGATGACAGCTCTCAAATAACAAGTTCTGAGATCCAGTATACACAAGGAAAAGTGGTTCAGTTATTAATATTAAAATGGCAATTTCCAAGTAATTCATAAGGTGAAACAGCATTTGTTTATTTGTTTAATTTTAAATTTAAAATGGGTATGGATAGCATTTGAAAATGTCAGTTAGAGTATCAAATTTTTTCTCTGAGAAGCTGTGAGAAAAATACAGTGCAGTTACATAGCAAAGACCAATGGGAACAACAACTGTTTTCAAGAGGAAGACATATACTTATGTGATAGTCCCTTTACACATTTGGATTATAAGAAATTACTATTAATTCAATAAAAACTGTTTCTTTGATGCTTACCAGAGGCCAAATCTTGTTCTAAAAATTTAAGATGTATCAAGCTGAAAAATAAGAAGGCAATTTTTTTTTCTTAATGAAAGTAGGAAAGAACTAACTGTCATTTGAGATAGAAGAGAACATCAGGCAAGAATGAAGTCACAGAAGGGAAAATGTTCAATTTTAAATAACTTATAATTCCTCTTGGTTAACAAATGATCTGCTAAGCCTTGCTGAGTTGACCATGTAATTTCTCTGGATCTACTTGGGCTGAGCATCTCCAGGATGCAGGCAAAAATCGTAGCCACAGAAGACACTCTGTGGTGGGGAGAGGGGCAGAAAGTGGCAGTCTCCCGGACCTCCAGACATGATCATTTTGCACACTGTTCATCTCCCTGCCCATGCCCCAGCTTCTCCTCAGAAGGCAGGTTTCCTGATTCACTGTTTTGTTTTGGTTTTTTCCCCCCAAGTAATACGAGCTCTGGAAAAAAGACCCTTCTCAAGATGGCCTCAATCTATTGCATCCAAGAATTCTCTGAGAGAAAAGATGTTTGATGGAAAACACTGTTAACCTTTGAAATAAAATTCTCAGTAGTGATAGGTTACAAAAAATGACAATTTCTGAAAAGGAAACAAGTAGCCAAAGCAAATGCTACTGTCTTCAAAAAGACTAAAAATATATGGAAAGCTCTAGCAATGCTGATCCAGAAAGAAAACAGGTGGGGAACTAGCATTCTGAAGATCATGAAATGTATGAGTTGGGGTTGCCAAGGCTGGAGAAAGGGAGTATGGGGTAGGTCTAAAGGGAAGCTGCCCCCTGAAGAGAGATTTACCCAGGGCAGCCAGGAGAGAAAGGTGCTGCAAACAAGAATACTGGGGGCGCACACATTCTGGATCCCCTGATCTTCTTTAGCTCTTTAGGCAGCAATGCTGTGCCTTGAATCTGTGGCATCCAGAACATGTACACAGCTTTAGGAATATCCAGATTTTTTTCACTCTTAACACCATTCCACTTGCATAGCTTCCCCCGGCCTCTCTTGGTTCTATCATTGAAGATGCCTCACTCTGTGGCCACACAGCAAGGTTCTTATAATCTATGATGTGACACTTTCTACTTTATTTTGCCCATTGCATTTTTCAGCATTTTTGTTTCTATGTTTTTTTTTTCTTTTTTTGACTTGTTTGCTTCAGTAAAGATGACAGCTTCCAACCAGGTTTCAGGCATTTGGCTTTTTATAAAACTGAGGATTCCCCTCCAGCCTGCTATGGCACCTGGGTGTGGAATCAATTAGTGCTTAGCTTTCCAGGAAGCAAGTGGAAGTGAAAATTATTTGCCATATGCTCAGGATGCAGAAGCAATTTTTGTATATTGAATATTTGTCTAGTGCATACTGAATTTTGTATTTTGAATATTTGTCTAGTATTCTCTAAAGAAGAGATGGGATTCTGAGCACATAATGCTATCATTGTGGTGTATACAATTCCCCAGACCTCTGAAAAGCAATTAAAATGGAATAAGAAAGGATAGTGTCAAAGGGTAAGTTTATGGCATTAGGGCCACCAACTCATTTCTAATGGGACAATAAAAGTCTGCACAATTTTTGTGATATATTATGAGACCCAAAGGTTCCTAGAAGATGAACAACCAATATCTCCAAGGCTGAGTGACACCAGTGAAAGGACAAAGGGCCCTTTCAAGGAGTGTTCTTAGAGGGCAGGAAACATATACATGTCCATGCTCCACATGAAATCATGGAAACCAACAAATCTAAAGGGAAAGAAATGGAAGGATGTCACAAAGAATGCAATGGTAGGTAGTACTGACGCCTTTTGCCAGGGTCACCTACCAGGGCATTACACTTAGGATGTGGCAACAATTGGATAAGGTGTATCCAGGGAAAAGGCAGTAACACAGAAATCACCAGGGTGAATGTCAGCTCCTACATATGAAGATTAGGGGCTACATTTATCTTATCTCAACTGTTTAAGGGAAACATTAACAGTTTTTTTGTATGTATGCAGAATTATTTTCTTGACTATTAATGGTAGGGTGATTCAATTCCTGGTAATTATAGTTAGAGAGACATGGGCTTGAATCTTGAATTCACCAAACACTTGCTTTGTGATATTTGAAATATTTTATTTCATTTAAGTTATATAAATTGTCTGGACATTTTCATAGATTGCAAATGGTAAAATTGTCAGACTTTAAACAGTACTCTTCAACTATTCCTGGTCCATGGAATGGTCACTTAAAAGTGCGTTGCTTTGTAATGGATGAACTTCTTTGTTTTATGGAATGAGTTGGTAGTTTAAAGTGAAAAAGGACTTAGATATATTGAGGAGTCCTAATAACATATGTTTGCAACGCACCTATAATGCAGCCTCAAAATCTTATGTGTAATTATTTATTTACTGACTCTAGCTAAGCAGGAAATCAAGGCTGACAATTAGGAAACACTGCATTTTCTTTTATCAAATGAGATAATGTTTTTTAATGACCTTATACTTCTGAACTCACTAATAAAGTTTTGCAATAATAACAATGTATGTTCCTTCTTGCTTAGGCACTGTACAAAGGATACAAAATGTGACATGTTTGATATCAAAAACTCACTGTTTTATTCAACAATTAAGTTCTATTAATTAAATATAGAGATAAAATACAAATTCTTCTCTCTGATTTATCACTCACTCTGTGGAAATGATAAACTATAATGAACAAATGTATCCTCTTTAAATGAACTTGTGCATTGTAGCCAAGTGTTGCACATTTGGTATATATACGGTCATGAATGTGAGGCCTGCACTTGAGTGTGAACAACTAACTCATAGTAGACTACTGGAATTATACATTTAGGTGTCTCAGAGATCAGGTGAGTAGACTTGTTGAAAGACTCATAAGGATGGTACTGTGACTCTGCATGCAATGGTGGAGGACAGAGAGCAGAGGAAACTTACCAAGGAGGAAATGAATGAGCTGATCCTTGAACAACAAACAGACATGAGTAAGGCAAGTAAACATTAGGATGGAAGTTACAGCAAGATAGGTTAATCACAGGCTACTTTTGTCCTGAGAATAGCACCAAGTTGAACATTCCCCCATGATTTACCAACAGCACATATATGTATAAAAGAGAGAGGACTGTATCAACTATTCCACTACTTTTTAATCTTAAAAAAGACAATCTCATCTGTGATTATGGAGCCACCCTACAACCACACAATGGAAAACCCTGCCACCTTCTTCCTTGTGGGGATTCCAGGTTTGCAGTCTTCACATCTTTGGATGGCTGTCTCACTGAGTGTCATGTACACCATGGCCTTGCTGGGAAACACCCTCATCATGACTGTAATCCACATGGATTCCACTCTCCATGAGCCTATGTATTGCTTCCTGTGTATTCTGGCTGCTGTGGACATTGTTATGGCTTCCTCTGTGGTACCCAAGATGCTGAGCATCTTTTGTTCAGGAAGTGGTTCCATCAGCTTCAGTGCTTGTTTTGCACAAATGTATTTTGTCCATGCAGCTACAGCTGTGGAGACAGGGCTGCTGCTGGCCATGGCTTTTGATCGCTATGTAGCCATCTGCAAACCACTACATTACACGAGAATTCTCACACCTAAAGTGATGATTATAATCAGTGTGACCATTGCATTCAGAGGTATTGTATCTATGACTCCACTGAGTTGGATGTTGAGTCTTCTACATTTTTGTGGCTCCAATGTGGTTCCCCATTCTTATTGTGAGCACATGGCTGTCGCCAAGTTGGCATGTGCTGATCCCATGCCCAGTAGTCTGTATAGTTTAATTGCTACCTCCATTATTGTGGGCTCTGATGTGGCCTTCATTGCTGCTTCTGACATCTTGATTCTCAAGGCAGTGTTCAGTCTTTCCTCAAAGAATGCTCAGAGGAAGGCACTAAGTACATGTGGCTCCCACGTGGGTGTCATGGCCCTGTACTATTTTCCTGGGATGGCATCTGTCTATGTAGCCTGGTTAGGGCAGGACACAGCTCCCTTGCACACTCAAGTGTTGTTAGCTGACTTGTACCTGATTATTCCACCCACTTTAAACCCCATCATTTATGGTATCAGGACTAAACAAATACGTAAGAAAGTATGGAATTATCTGATGTTCTTCTTTTAGCACTCTTAACTACTTTTATGACTACAAATCTGTTCAGTCTTTTAGTTTTCTAGCCAGATGTCAGGATGGTTTAGCAATCTACTTAACTGGGATTGTTTTGCTTAACACCACAGCAATTTAGGATGAAGGTGTATAGGATTAACTTATAATTTCTCTGTGTCAAGAAATGAAGTGAAGAGGCTTATTCTTTTTTTAAATTTTTAAAAATCTTATTTAAAGAGAAAAAGAACAAAACAGAATAAAGGGTAGCAACATATAGAATTCAAGGAAAAAAGGAAAAGAACAACAATGAAAAAAAATCTAAGAAATTATTACTTGACAAATTACATACTGACATCTTGGAAATAGTTGTTCAAACTACAAAGTTAAAACATGTAAAGTAGACATTCAAACAATGAGACTGTTAACAGTTCTGCTTCACGATCTGACAAAAACAGCAATATGGTCATCCATCTTACCCACTCAGATATACATGCAATTATATCAAAAGGGTAAAATTAGACACAATAAAAAAGAACAAAGTGGATCACAAGAAAGCAATGTAAGAGACATAAATTTCAAAGCTAGACAATTGGAGATATTCAGTCTCTATCATATTGACTCTTGTTTTCTTCCAAATAGTTGTCCATATTGTCACATACAGGGAGTTCACATGAAACAACATGGTATGGAATTGATCTGAGCAGGATGAGGAGGGCGTTTCAGGACTTCAAGACCAGACATTAGGGAAGCCAAGAATGGCTGTCATAGTGTCTCTCATTCTCCTCAAAACAGATATCCATACCTTCATGTGTGTTGAACCTAAACAAAACAAAACAAGCTAAAATAATTTTGAACAAAGAATGATAGTTTTGCTGGATTTACATCATGACATGATGGAATCAGCACTGAGTACTGTAGTGTCTCTTTTTCTTCAAAGTAGTTGTTCATTTCAACATGTGTTATATAGTTGGTTCTCGTAAACTGTTTATAAGCTCTACACATGCATGATTCTCTACATGTATATCTATCCTTTCTGTATTAGAGGTAAAAACAAAACAAAGCAACATAAAATAAAACAATTCCTAGAAAGGTATGAAGCAAAAAAGTCATATAAAACCGCAATACAAGGTGATCTACAATGGTTACCATAGTGTCTCACCAGTGTATAACAACATTAATAAAAATGAAGCATTGGAG
The DNA here is from genome assembly GCA_004027295.1 of Dolichotis patagonum. Classification (NCBI taxonomy): domain Eukaryota; kingdom Metazoa; phylum Chordata; class Mammalia; order Rodentia; family Caviidae; genus Dolichotis; species Dolichotis patagonum. Next base: position 44,695 of record PVJX010014291.1, read on the forward strand.
ACATTATAAGACTTCAAAAGCAAGTAATAATCAAACCAGAGTGGGTATCTTAGTGAATCTTGTCATCTTCAGTGTAGTTGCCTATATTCTTAGACTTGATGCTATCAATCATAACAGATTTAAATAAAATCAGTCAATACAAAGTAGCAATCTAACAAACCAGGTTCAAATAAGATCAGTCATAATAAGACAGAATAAGTTATACAGGGATTCAGATTAAGTTGATAGGAAATTAGGGATGATTACCATAATATGTCCTCTTATTTTTGGGATAGCTGACCATGTCCTCAAGTCTAGCGTAAGTAGAAAAACTGGAACAGCACATAATCCATCCAAGTAGAGTGATGAGAATAATGTAAATTTTAAATCTTGTTACCCAGTTAACAATATCCTCTGCCTCCCTTTTTTAGACAATTCCTCCCCTTTCACTCCCATAGGGTGCACTGCTTGTTTTGGGTCCCACTGCCTCCCTATATAGAGCATCTCAATGGACCCTATCTCCTGATCTACTCTGCCTGTGTTTCTCTCTGTTAATATTTCAAGGCCATCTGTACTAGAGATTACAGCCAATCTTCTCTG
>PVJX010014292.1:0-45341 GCA_004027295.1 Dolichotis patagonum
CCAATGTTTATGGATGGCTGAATCTAAAATATCCATTCTGAAGTTCACTGAAGGATGAAATTCCTTGTTACTTTCATAGATTCTCTTGTCTTACTTTTTCCCCCTTGTGGAAGAACATAAAGCATTCATACTTTTAGCCCAAAGCCTGGTCATTTTTCTAATCAGACCTGAATAAGAAGAAGGAGTATTATGAGGAGAGATGACTGATTTGCTGAAAACAGTCTGAGCTAGGGAGGAGTTCCCTAAATCACACCCCCACTTGGACAAAGTTCTCTGTTTGTTGTGTTTTAACTACATCCGGAAACTAGAGCTGCAGCCCAGAATGTCTCAGCAACTGTCAATGATAGCAATGCTTGCCAAGGCTCAGGAATTAAGCATACCTGGCCAAGACTTCCCACCAAGAAAAAAAATAGGGCCAACACTGAAGCACTGAGTCCTCATCCCTGTTCTTTCTCCATAGATAGTACATCAGTGTTTGGGGGATTTTATAAAATACTCAAACACAATCTTGAGCTAAGCTGTCTTTAATTCTACCATTTGTGCCTCTACTTTGTATCTATCATGATTTTCTGGTGGTTAAGACACCCTGCCTTCTTGTTTGCCAGACAAACCTTTCCTGCAAGCCCCTAGTGGAATTATCTACTACATATATTTGAGCTCCTTGTGTACCTTGTCTCTCTGGCATAATACCTGCCATGACTTCTGGTATTTGTGTGTTTATATGCCAGGTCCTTCCAGGTCTCCTGTATCTTACCAACTTTTTGGTTTGGAGATTATGGAAGAGTCTGTCACCAGAAGTGACCCAGAATGAATCAATACATGAATGAACGGGCTCAGAAGTAGTTCCTGTAGCAGGTTAAAGACTTGTGCACTGCAGAGGACTGTAGCTAGCTCATGCTCATCCTCCTCGGTCCATCTGACATCAATAGATACTGGTGTTAACAGCTCTGGGTAGAGGGGCTATTACTGTCTGAAGAAGTACAGGGAGACAGACATGGTCCTGGTCCTCTGGATTCAAGTTTGTGCAGAAAGTGGCAATTAAATGGAGTGTGGGCACGTAGGACAGGGAGAATGTAAGGTGCTATGGGAGCTCTTGACCAAGTTTCTCACCCACACTGGGGAATCCAGAAAGGATCGTTATGGAAGTGCTTATTACAAAGACCTTAAGAGCAGGTAGAAATTGACCAGGCCAAAAGAAGGCTGGAGTAATCTAGGCTGGGGGAAAGTATGCAGGCAGTGCCAGAGACCTGGGTGGCCTCTGGAGGAGACCTGAGCAGGAACATGCAGGCTTCTTGACCTAGATGGTTATAACAAACCCAGAACATGCCCTGCCCTTCAGGTCGGCAGAGTATACAGGCCTGCTTAGAGTGGTAGATATGGCTCTGCTCTGCTCCCTGGAGGCTTAAGGCTGTGTCCAATGCTCCTATTCAGTGTGTCACCCTATTTTCTTATTTCCAGTCTTCTCCCTTGGTCCTTATCCAGGGAGCAGCCTACCTACTTGTGAATTTCTAATTCTCCTGAAGCCCCAGGAATCCTGTACTATGGTGTGGTTGGGAGGCAGGCACGTGTGGCTGCAGGTTCTTGCTCCTGATGCAAATTTTCATGTCTCTCAGCCACTGGGCCTTACGGTCTTAGAATGTCAGCCATGTCCCCACTCCCTTAGATTGCTGGAGGGTTAATCAAGAGCATCTGTAATAATAGCACATAGTAAGTGCATTATATGCTGTTAGTTTCCCTTCATTTACACAGCACCCTAGAGTTCACATACTGCTCATGTAACTCTAGCTAATTATAATGTTAAATGTCATAGAACAGCAGCACCATTTCTGCATTGTCCTCTCTGGTAGTGTTATAACACCCATTTAACAGATGAGAAAATAGAGGCTCAGAGAGGCTGCATTACTTGCCTAGTGTCTCAAATTCTCTAGCTGATAATCCAACCCAAGGATCTGACTTCAGGGCTGAAGGCCCTCCACATCACCCTACATCCTGGCCACTCTTTTACCCAGCTCAGAGGGACGAGCCCAGCAAAGGCCTCTGTCTTTGTGCCTTTCAGTCCTTCTTTAATAGGATGCTGTTAGCTGATGACAAGCAGCACTGTAGTAAATAATGCGTTATAGGAGAACAGCAAGATGCTTCTTGACCCTATATCCTGAAGAAAGTCACCTGCTCCCTAGGTTCCCACTTAATTTGAAGGCACACATACACCTTCCTTGGAAGTATGCATGCGTGTCAGAAGTGATGCAGCTTGCAGGCTGGGGCAATAGTTCAAACCTAGCCCTAAGCCTGTAGCACAGATGTACACAGGTGTGGTGCTGGCTTGCAGGGTTCCCTTCAGGAAGAGATCCATTGCCTTTTCCCAGGAAATTTCCAGGGCCAGATGAGTCTGTGTTGAAACCTGGGTAGCCTCCCTCCTGCTTCAGAAGATGGGACAGGCAGGAGTGTAGGCTTCTATTTAAAACCCTTAAATGTTATGTGTGTGCCCTATGTGAGTCATCTGAACTCATTATCCCATGGAACCCCCTGGGAAGGTGGTTCAGAGGAGCAAAAGGAGTTGCAGTGGCTACATGGGTTCATTTTAGGACAAAGTTACACACCTAGTAAATACTGGAGCTTGGATTCAAACTTAGGTCTCTTTCCCTCTGAGCTTGATCGCTGAGGGGCCTCTGGGGCAGGATGATACCCTGGCAGACGTAAGCAAAGCAAACTCAGGAGGAGACTGCTAGGTGTGATTTGGAAGAGGGAAGAAGCAGCAGAGTCAGGGACTCATGGACAAGCCTGTGAACAGGGCCGGGATGCACTCGAAGCAAAGCAGACAGTGAAGATGAGGGGAAGTGGAGATTTCTTCTTCCAAGGTGGGCAGCATTGCACTGGGACTGTACCGTGGGGTTGCTTTCCAGACAAGACAGGAGCTGTTTCCTCTCGGGGGAAGCACAGGGCCAGGGTCTATGACTGTGAAGTCTTAAGCTGATAGTGGACATGTGTGGTCATCAAGCCCTTGGCCAAGGCCAACTCTACTTCCAGGGACAGAGCTATGCCTCTTAGTTGGGCGCATTAGTTTCAGCTGCTATTCCTTCTTCTCAAGGAAAGATGAGCAGCTCTGGGACAAGAAGCTGATGGACTAATGCATCTCCCTTGTCCTTCCCCTTCCCTGTCCCAGAGGGATACATTGCTGGAATGTATCACTCAGCCACCACTTGGTCAGCCAGTGGCCCAGGCAGAGAGCTGAGAGTAGCACTCTTGCCTGCAGGCCATATTCCCCACTTCTCATCCCACAGCTGGGACAAAGTAGCTTGGAGCAGAAAGTTATGGTCAATAACTTCTAATGCTGAATCTTTAGGACATGATACTTAGGAGGTCCCCTGAGATATGTAGAAATTATTTCCATAGAATTGGAGTTGCATAGGTGATAATGACATATAAATGAATAAATGTGGATCGTTCTCTTAAGACAACTGATCAGAAGTGAATGAGGCATAGAAGACTGGTGTCTGGGGAAGCAGGAAGGCCCGAGGTTCACAGATGGTTATGGTGCTGTCTGTTGTTGAAGTGAGTGATTTTGTAGACTGAGGTGGGATGAATTTAGGGAGAAAGAGAAAAAGGCACACACACACACACACACACACACATACACAGAGAGAGAGGGAGAGAGAGAGAGAGAGAGAGGCAGAGAGAGAAACTACAGACTCAAAAAGTAGATCAGAGCCACACCTTGGATATGTTACTGCTTAGAAAAGAATATCTGGTGTTCCAATGTATATTTTATGGTGCATGTGGATTCTATCAGTGCTACTTTTCAAAAAAGGAATAGTTCTAGAAATGTAGGATGCAACAGGAAGTTTAGGAATTGGAAAAAATGGTGATGCTACAGGTCTATTTGTAAACCTAGATCCTGCCTAGAAGTTAAACTGACTTGAAAGAACTCAAACTGATGATATCCTGTTCTTGCCATACTCTTTGTTTCTATCTCTATTTTTCTCTTTCTCTTCCCCTCTCTCTGGCATGTACACGCCACATGACGAAAATGACTTTTGACTCTTTTGCCCTTGTCCATTGAAGACGTGGCCTGTGCCTGCTGGCTCTCTGGAAACCTTTCAGCCTTGCCTCCCGCAGCCCTTGCAAGCAGCTGAATTACCATTCCTCGCCCTCAGTGCAAAGAGAGGTTGTTAACAAAACCCAAGGAACAGGGGAGCCAAGAAAGGCAGCACGAAGGCAGGTGGCGCCAAGAGGATTGCAGCAGGAATACAAATGGCTGTTTATTTTTTTCTCTAAAGAAGAATTTTAAAGGTTATCAAGCGATTCCCTTTTCAAATAGAGGGCAGAAATACCAGAGACCACAGTTGTGGGAGAAAAGTTGACTGCAAGTTTAAAATGGTCAAGAAGCTGGGGAGAGGAAGCTGTCTGAAGGCCACTGAAAGGGCGCAATCTGAGCTCAGCCGGAGAACTAGCATTCTTGGTTCAAATTTCCTATCCCTCCAGGGTCCACTGAAGTTGAGCAAATCTTTCTCTTTCTCTGGGCTTCATTGGAAAAATGCTCCATTTGGTTTCAGGGAAACTGGGATGTACCCAAGCACTGTGATTGCAGCAAAGGATCCTAGATGCAGTGTTTAGCCATCTCTCTCGGTCTCCTTTCCTCAAAATGGGAATCTTAAGGGCCCTTCACAAGGTGAGGGCTTTGAAGGAATGTTCTTAGCTCAAGCAAGGCAGGTGGATGTCACTCACAGACACTGTCAAGAGTGATGACAATAATAACTCAATTATACTTGCTAAGTGTCGTGGTGCCCTCTGGATGCCTGCACTTTTTGCGCAGTGCCATGGCTGTGTTTGGAGGAGGCTCCTCATACAATCCCAGCCCATCTGTAAGTGGCTCACCTTTTGCCTTGGCTCGCTTTGTTATAGATGCACCGAGCGTTGGCATTTTGAAACAGAATGAAAGCCCGTCTGTTCTCATTTCTTCGAGCGTGTTTATTTACCCAACATGTGTTCTATTTTCCTGGAGCGTACGTCCTTCCCTGGCATTTCAAGGTAGAAGAGCCATTACACCTAATGAGCGTCCCTTTCTTGCTTGTGTGCCACTTAAGATGTTCAAGAGTGTGCTTGGATGTTAACCTTTCAATGCATCTTTTTAATGGCTTGTCACCCTTAAAAATGAGACGTCAGTTTCCCGCAATAGGGAATAGACACTGATTTTCAACCTGAAAACCACCACACATCCTTCTAGGTGGCTCATTTAGGTTGATGATGTCATAAAACACCATGAGATTGGAAGGGAGGGTAAGTGCTGCCTTTGAAGGTGGCCATTCTGCTGCCATCCATGCTATGAATGAAGTAAATACCTAGCAGGGTGACATATGCTCACTGCATTTAAGCACAGCTCTAGGATCCTGAAACCCATCACTAGGAAGTGCATTGCTGGCAACCCTATTTGTCAAGTGGTTTCAATATCACCTATGTGAATCAAAGCTGTCAGCAAAGACATTGGAAGAATGGATACATTAAAAATAATTGTCTCCCGGGAGCTCACAGAACTCACTGGATACATCCTGCTTGTTTGTCCCCATCACTAAGGAAGTGGGCCCCTCATATCTTTTCATTACCAGTTAGCATCAGAGAAACTTCTCTCTGTCTGGAGAGATTCTCATTGCTGCTGGACACATCAGGCTCTGTATCTGCCTTGTGAAACCCTGCAAGACCCTGTCTGAAGTCACCAGGTCCTTAAACTTTTTCTGGTTCCCTGGAGTAGAGATATTCCTCCCTCTTTTCTCTGAGATCCTCCAGTTCCTTCTTTATAACTCTACAAGGCACCCTCCATACTAAATAATAACTGGTTGTTTGTATGTTTATTTTTCCTCTTGGGCCATGAACTCAAGGGTGGCAGTGGAGAACATATTTTGTTTATTTCTTGTGAATGGTGTGTAGAGCAAATTTTACACTCATTAGAACTTTTATAAAAAAATGAATGAAAACACAAGTGATGGTTAAAGGATGTTGGAGCTAATGTGGGGTGGACAGAACAAAAAAGTGAGTTTGCTAAAAGATAGTGAAATTTAGAAGAGACTGTCTTCTTTTTATGGTGAGTTTTCCCCTTTGGGAGGAGAGTAGAATGAACCCTTGAGAGGGAATGATTTCTTGTCCAAGGGCTGGATCTACTATTAGAAAGTACATATTTTCTGTCTTGGATAGAGCAGTTTTCCTTTGACAGCAGAGCCTCTAAGGCATTGTCCTGAAGAAAGTAATGGACAGGAAGCAGTAACTGTTGAAGAATATGCCAAGAAGTACAAGAAATGCAGGCGAGAGGTAGGAGCCTAACTTGTGCTCCCAAGGCCCTAGGCAGCTCTGTGACCACGTCCTAAGGGACTGTGTGCTGGGCAAGATGGTGTCATCCAAGGAAGCCATGCAGTGGTAGCAGGGGTTCTGTACTACTGGTTGCTGTTCTATTTTTCATCTTTTTCCTTAGGCCTCACAAGCCTCACGTTTAACCCATGACCATGTATTACATGAGTCCCAAAAAGATTATTCAAGGTGACATCATTCTTGGAGAGTCCATCCCCCTTGTTAAATGCTGGACTGGGCATGAACATGAGTCTCAGTTGTGGTCAGTGATGTTATAGAGTCTTCTGGTAATTTCCTCATTGTCAAAAAGGAACCGTTGTAGGGTTGCTAGATTCAGCACACAAAAATCCTGGATATCATGTTAAATTCTAATTTCAGATAAATGACCAATATACTTTGAATATTGGTATGTCTTCTGTGGTTTGAATATGAAACTCATGCAGAAGCCCAATTGCCCATGTAATGGCGTTGAGAGGTGGGAAGACTTGTAAGAGGAGTTCAGGTCACTGATGTTGTTCTTGTGGGGCTGGGCTAGTCCTTGAGGGAGTGAGAGGGAGTTCTTGTTCTCCAGGGAGGAGATTCTTTACTGCGAGGATTGGGTTGTTATAAGGCAAGTTTGCCTTCCTGGGTTTTCTCTTGCTTCTTTTTCACACATGTCCAATTTTCCCACTAGCTTTTCACCATGAGTTAAAGCAGAATGCTGTCCCCATCAGATGCTGCTACCCCATGATATACTTCCCAGCCTCCTGGGATGGTGAGTGAAAAGAAAAAAAATTTTTTTGGTACTGAGAATTGAACTCAGGACCTCATGCTTACCAGGCAGTCATTGCACGGCTGAGCTATATTCCTGACCCCAAGGCATCCTTTTAATAAGCCACTCAGCCTCATATATTTTGCTATAGCAAGAGAATATGGGCTGAGACAATGTTCTATGCAGTTATTAGAAGGCTCTTTTACAAATTTTACAAAGTTATTTCCTCCAAAGATGGAAAAACCTCCACAGTGTTGATGTATGAGATGCATGGTCTAGGAGCAGAGTCACACATAGGGTATTCAACCTTACAGTTTGGATGATTTAGATATGACAGACATGGGTGGCCTAAATATGCCCCTATTTAATCTCCCTTCTGTCTTGCAAGACTGTCTTACATGTAGTTTTTTTTTCCTAATCACTTTTCCCTTTTATTCCCCTTTACTAACATTGGCCTTGTTCATGTATGTCACAGAAGGATGATTGTGGGTACCTTGTAGAAACTACATGCAAAGATTCACAATATATCCAGGGTGGCTGGTTGGATTGAAATAAAATGAACTGTCACCAGCTTGGCCAGAAATCTCATTGCAAGCCCTTTTCCTCATCTGGGAAACTGTCACTTCCCTCACAAAGTCTTGTGAGAACTGGAGAAGGGTGAGTCATATGGAGGAGTGGGCACATGGAGGGACAGGGTCATGCTTCTCTGGTGGGAGCATTCTTCCCACTCATTGCTGGGAGCAGTGTCCTTGATGCACTGTTCTAGATTGTCTCCACTGAACTCACTGTGTTGACCTCTGTGAGTCTCCATCAGGCTAATGGCCATAATGTTGTGAGGAAAGAGGAGCAGCCTCAGAGCCAGGGGCCCTGGATTTCAGCCCAGTCTCCCACTGCTTGTGAGATAATGAAGACTGGAGAAATAAATTAAATCCAGGAAACACAGCTACTGAAGTGAAGTGAGTGATTATGATGATGGTGGTGGTAACAAACACTCTTCTATGGTTTCCATCAGTTTGAAAGCTTCTTGGGGGAGATTTGTATGTGGTGATGAGATGTGGAACTATTGATTTCATTTGATCAATGAGTCTATTTGCAGGAGCACGATGTTGTGCTGAGCCCCTTGCTGGGTGTGGTGTACAGATGTAAGTAAGACTCATGCTTGACCTTAAGGAATATCAGGCTAGGAGGGCAGATGGCTGATAAACGCATAATGGCAGTGACATACGTTAAGAGCTAACCAGATGCAGTACAGGAGGTGGAGGGGAGGACCTGGAGGAGAATTATGTAAATGAGGCTATTTGTGGAGAGATCAAGCAGGGGGACCCAGGGACCTTGCTTTCCACATATGGGCTAAGACTTGTAGAAGGAGACAGAGCTAGTGAGAAGAGGAATGAGAAAAAAGAGTAGCTATCTTCAGAGCTTCACTAGGAGCCCAGCAATCTTTTATATTTTTTCTGCAATCTGATCAGACTGCTGACTCATGAACAATATTTTAAATAAAGTTTGAATGCTCTGGTTAGGATTTGGCTCCATGCAGTTGCTAAATCTTTGGGTCACTCTGACAGATCAAATTAAAACTGGATAGTTTTCAATGGATTCCTAATAAGTTTCCTAGGTGAATTTGCAAAATACAATACATTTTGAAAATGTGCTTGCTTCCAATTTAGAGTTAAAAATTAAGTTTTCAATAATTCAGCACACTTCCTTTCAATCTCAAGAGTTAATACAAGATGGAGGAGTGCTAGCTATATAGAGCACACTAATCAGATTTAAATCCGACACATATCTCACAGTGGCATTAAAATAAAGAAGAACAAAGGGCATGTTTAGATCTGTCTCTATTCTTTAGATGCAGCTCTTGTGACTGAGGGATGTGTTGACTGAGATGTCAAACAACCTAGAGAGTGCAGGTAAAAAGCTACACCCAAGAGTCTTAAAGATATCTGGAAGAAGTTTGTCTTACCATAAAAACTTTCCTGGGTAAGAAAATAAGAGACTACATTTGAAGAAATCAGGGCATGTGCTAAGGCTAGCTTGCAATTCTTACATTCGAAAAATTGGGTAATTGTTTCTCATCGAGAGTGACTCCACTTAATGTATTTTCTAGAATATGTTAGGTGTTCTTGGATTTTTAAACCAATAACAACCCCAAATATTAGTGGCTTTGAAAAAAACAACTTTTTATTATTTTTATAATTATGTGGCTTGACTGGATGGCTGTTCTACTCTGGACAGCCCAATTGCTCTCTCCTAAGGCTATAGTTGCATCAGTTCTTAGCTGGATTTCCTGGTTAGTGACTAGCTCACAGAATGGCATCCCTCAAATATCTTTCAGAATGTCAGCTTGGCTGCCCTGGTTTTCTTCTGCAGTGTTATCATCCTCCAACAGTGCCCTCTGTGGAGATAAGCAGATCTGAATGAGGTTTGAAGTATTGGTGTAGAACAGAGAGTTTGACTTTGGACATCTTAAGATTAGGATGTCTATAAGCCTCCAAATGGAGATACTAAATAAATAGTAGGAGCTAAGAGTCCAGAGTTCATGGGAGAAGTTTGGGCTAAAGATATGCATTTAGAAGTCATCTGCAAAGATCTTTTTAAAATCTTAAAGTGGGGTGAGCCCAGCATGGAAGTGTGACTAGCAAGAGGATTCCAAGTACTGAGTCTGTTTTTCAACATTATCTAGATGTTGGTGATGTGAGATGAGGGAAATTAATGAGGGTAAGAATAAGAAGTGATCTAGAATGAAAAAGAAAGGCAGCTGAGTATGTGTGCATGGAAGGAGGGATACTGAAATGCATCTTTCTTTTTGTACATTTATCCTTTTTTCTTAGTCCTTAGCATAAACTTGGCTGAGTGAAGTTTCTCCATGGATGCATCAAAAGGCCACACTCTGCCCAACCAAAGACATTATTCTAAGTATCACCTCCCCCATGATTATTAATTGTGCCTAACAGACAAACTGTCAAATGCTTCCTGGAGATTGAAGACTGAGGTGGTGACCAGTGCATTTAGCAATACTGAGGTTGTCAGTGGCTTTGACAAGAAGTACTTTTGATACTTCTTGTACCAGATAATGGGGATGAAGCCTTACTGGAGTAGTTCAGGAGAGAATAAAAGAGAAAGAGTAAGGATATTTAAAGCTTTATCACCAATGTTTTACTTTTAAAAGTTTTAAACATACAGAAAGCCTGAAAGAAATGTACTGTGAAAATCCATACACTTGTCACCTAGATCTTATAATTACTCTTTTTATAGACTTCCTTTTTCATTTGTGTATCCATCTCTCCAATCTCATATACATTCCACAATTACTATTATTATTGTTAGATAGAGGAATATCATCTTGGAAGAATAAGCAGGTCTCTGTGTCTCTGTCTCTTTGAGATTGTAGTATAGCAGTGTGCTTGCATGCTGATGGGGATGGTGATACGGCAAAGGCATGATTAGTGATTCTGGAGGAGTTAGTGTTTGAAATGCAACTTTGGCTGGGTAAAGAAACATAGGACTTGGTGTATGAAGGAGAAATCATCCTTGGATAGGCTTATCTGTAGTAATGAGAGGGAGGGGATGCAACCCAGACAGTCTGATGCATCAGAGTGTTCCTTAGGTGGTCTTTGGACTTTTGGGTGGGAGACAGCACCTAATGTTCTGAAATCCAGCACTTCCTCTTCTGCTCAGGCCCTGCTCTGTTTTCAGCTCTGCTGTAGATGTGCTTCTGTGAACCTTTGAGAAAACCGCATACTCAAACTTTCAGGTCTTCTGCGACCTCAGCTGCAAAATGAGCATAATTATGAATATCATATTTATACCACAGGGAGCTTGGGAAATTACACACTGAGGACGTAGGCTTTGTCGTTACTTTTCATTGGCTTCATTCACCTAGGAGAACCATAAATTGTGGCGACTCTGTCTTCTTCCCTGTCTCTGTCTGGAAACTTCTACATGTTGGATGAGCAACTCAGGGCTTCACTCTTTGGCTCCATCAAGGTTCCTTAGTATTTATCTGTTTCTGTGATTCCGTGTGTCCCCAAAAGTTCATGCTTTGGAATTTTAATGTTTCCCTGTGGTAGCGTTGGGAAGCGTTTGAGTCCAGGGAACAGAGCCTTCATGAATGGATTAATGCCTTGTGTAGTGCTTTTCTCAGAGGAATGATCAGCTATTTGGAGAATTCATTTCTCTTTTCTCTCTTCCCTGTGTTCCTGCTTGTTCTTTCAACTTCAACCACATTATGAAGCAATGTAAGACCCCCATTTAATGAAACTACCCAATCTTGGACTTCTCATTCTGCAGAATCATGAAGCTAAATAAATGTCTTTCTTTTGTGAATCACCCAGTCTCAAAACTTCTGCTATAACCATGGAAAATTCATTAAGACAGCTGCTGGTCCAGCACTGGAGGGCAAAGAGCCTCACCAGGAAGACTTCGATCTATTTCATCTTTGGGGTGGTGCCCACTCCTTGCACCTAAGAATAATGCTAGATACCAACTTTCTTTGTTTTTTTTTCTCTTATCTCCTTGTGGCTATAAGGCAGAGTCTAAACCTGTAATTCATTATTGATCACGTTCAAGTCCTACTTATTGTAACAAATGTGGCATTTCTGTACTGAGCTTTCTTTGTTCCTTTTGCAATATTCCACACCTCTTTCTACTTCTGGGAGTTATTTGTGTCTGCAGAAAATATTGGAGGATGACCTGTCACACATTACCACACATGGCAAAGCAAATCTTAGTGCAGAAATATACTAGATATTTTTAGTGCTGCTTAATTTGAATTAGCTCTCTTCAATTCATTTTCCTTTTTGATGCTGAGACTTTAAATGAAAATTCAGATACTACATTTGCACTTACCTGTGTTGGAGAAGACTGAAGGCTTGGAATCAGGATGAATCAGGTTAAAACTTGGATTCTTTCAGCTGGGACAATTCTGTACTGCTTAGCTTCAGTTTTCTCATCTATAAGCTCTTGATAATAATGTCCACACAGGGATACTGAAGCATTTGAGGTAGATCATGTGTCAAAAAACCATAGCACTGTGCCCAGAAAATGGCAAGGTTTATGTGATATTAGCAAAATAGATTCATGAACATACTAGTTATAGTAATGAAAATAGTTAGCCCTAGTTGACTCTGAGTGCTTGTCATGGCATTTGTCATATAGCAGAGCTGTTATTTGTTTTGTAGTCCTGTGGATTAACCGATAAGATAAAGAGTTTAGGAGGATACTTCTCTCTCTTTTGAAAGTTAGCTGTTCTCAGTAATTAAAATATACAATTAACACACAATCAAATCTCCATTTTGATTTCAAGAAAACCTACATTTTCTCCTATTTCATTTGATAGTTATTATTTTTCATTATTATTATTATTTTAATTGTTCAAATTTGTGGAGTATGATGAGATAATTTGACACACAGATATGGTGTGCAATGATCAAATCAAGGTAGTTAGCATTTTTATCACCTTAAGAATATTTTAAAATTTTAGTTTAGCTTGCAATAATTATGCATATCTGTGAAGTAAAATGTATTTCAATATATGTAAATCACTTAAAAATTATGGGGTAATTTTTTATTAGGATCCTCAAATAAAATGTAAGACACAAAATTAGTTTTGAATTTCAATTACATAAAACATAATTTGGTATATGTATGACCAATGATACTAGAGGCATACTAGTACAAAATTCATTTTTCTGAAATTTAAATTTAATTGAGAATTCTGTACTTTAATTTACTAAAGATTGCAAATGTAAGCCCTAGGAAATGCAATATCTAATTTGTGTATTTATATGTTTGTGTACCAAAACCAAATCTTGACCTTAATATTTGAGATAGGTATTAAGACAAAAGATCATAATGTCCTCCTGAAAGAAATGATTTCCAAAACCCTAATGTCTAATTCTGGGTTAGATATCAATCTCCTACCCCTTTTCCCACTTTTTCTCTTATCCTTCACACTTTCTTTCATATCCCTCAGTCAAGTAATTAAATACTATTTGTATATTATTATATTAATTATTACATATAATTTATATAATTATACACAATGAATATATAATTATATTCATTATTATATATTATTTCTTTCTTATCCCTCAGTCAAGTTACCATATATTATATATAGTATATATATAATATGTATATTATATATATATATGTGTATATTAGTTATTATTTCTCCCATCAGGTGGTCAAGATCTACATCTGCTTCATTCATCCTATGTCTCTGCCTGACAAAGAATCTGGCACATACTAGGTGGTAAATGAAATTTGATTCCCTTCTATAAAGGCTGTCACCATTACCTGCTGTATCTTTGTCATATCATTGCCGACTCTTCATTTACTCAATAAAATTTCATTGACCACTGACTAGGTGCCAGATCCTCTGGCAGTCAGAGGGATAGAAGAAACAGGAATGAAAGAAGCAGTTGTGATTGTAGTTTCTGACCATGAATGGCAGAAATAATCACTAAAATTTCATTATTACTTAGTTGAAAACTAAGAATGAACGCAGGGGTTCTTAGATCCTATTGATCTGTGCTTCAGTTGGCACATCTGCTAATGAGCTCACCGCACCGGCCTTCACGGATTGCATTAAAGGAAAGACATAGGTAGACAGATGTCTATGTCTGTGTCTCTGTATTGTATTATTGCTGTAGTATGTGGAGTTGGTGGGGTGGCAGGTGTGTACGTGTTTGTGTTGGTGAAAATGACTGAAACATCAAATTTGCTAAATCAATGTCAGCTCTTTCCCTTTCTTTCATGTTATAAAACTATGGCTATTTGGACTTCTTTACTTTTTCTTGTTTTGTCAGAGGAGTGGTAATACATGGACTAGAAATGGTTTTGAAAGTTAGAGCTATTGTTGCACATGGAACTTATTTACTTATTTTTAGCATAAACTTTGTAGAATGTGTGCTCTTCATAGCTGAAGGACTTGATCATAGACTCAGGTGACTACTGCCACTTCTGCCTTGCAGAGGGCCTCTGAAAATAGGGTGCTAACGATCTAACAAAATTGCTCCACCTTTCCCTTGGAGTCCCCAGAGTTTCATATAGTTGGGGCCACAGGTGGTGATGACATCTTGTGGATGACTCTTGTTTTTCACAGACACATGATGTGTGAGTCTGGAGTCAGCTAAAACCTTGAAACTGAATATCAAGGCCCAGGGAATTTGTACTAATATTAAACTCTCTGCTCCTTGGGAGGGTGAATTTGTCACTCTTGAGGATGGCTAGGGAGTTAAAAATAACATCTTCTAACACATTGCTTTTGTTATTTGGAGCTCAGTGCTTTTTTAAGGAGTTCAAAATCATTTACCAGTTATGTGCCTTCAAGATGAGACTAGGTATTAAATGCAAACCCTAGGGAAAAATAATAGTGTGACAGAATATAAACACCACACCCAAAGTAAAGCCATATTTAGTTCTCACCTGGCTCACATGCTTCTGATTTCACTAAGAAGGCTAGCTTGGCTGTTAAGTCTATGCCGTGTGGATGCATTCATGTTGCTGGGGGAACGTTATAGTTTTGGCTTTATTTAGGTGTATCTGTAACACAGTTCTCTTGGTTCCATGTAAAGTATCATATGATGTAAGTAAGTGAAAAGTCCAACCTCAGATTTGCATTCACTTGTCTCAGAAATTTGTACACATCCAACCAAGAGTACTCTGACCTCAGAGTTGTGACTGGGGAGGAACCTTTGAAAAATCACCACAAGAGAGTATAGTGGGAAATGCATCTGGATATCTTCTGCAGTTTTCTTGTCTTCTCATGTTTTATCTGAGTACTTAAAACCATGAATTTCCCAGCCCTTCAATAAACTTCTATAGTAAATAGAAGATTTATTAAATTGGACACATTGTTTTCAAGCTTACTCAATCCAGATTATAGTTCACTTTAGAATGACTTTTCCGTTTAATGAGAATATAATTCAGAGCTCCATGTGGCCAAGATATTACAAACAACACTGTTGAAATAAGAAACATCAGCACATGAATAGAAGCATGAACCCAGGAAACTGCAGAACCTAATAAAGGATGATTGCACAGGACTTAAGATTCTACTAAGAAGATAGGTTAAAAGATACTCTTAGAGCAGAATAAGTAAATGAATTACTAAATCCATATAAGTTGCAATATAATGGAATTTTAAGTTATTAGGAAATTTGAGGGTCTTGTGGGTTGAGCTACAGGGTCATAGATGGTCTGATTTCTTATAAAAAATGTGAATCAGGTTGATATCAGACTTCTTAACAGCAGCAATGGAACCAGAAGATAATGGAACAATATTTACAAATGAGCTTGAACAATTAATTATCAAAAGAATAAGAATTGACAGGAAATCATAAGCTAAAAATAATTATACATATATTTAAATTGGACACATTTTTTGTGCCTACTCATTTCAGATATAATTCAGTTCAGAATAATAAAAGATAAATAATCATAAGGCAAAATTTATCTAGATCACCAATCTTCCAAACCACTGATGAGTCAGGTGATGGGGAAGGAACCCCAACAAACAGAAGGCAGGGAAGAAGTGATAGATAAGGAAATGACCAAAAGAGAGTAGCAAATAGAGAACGTTGATATCAACAAGTCCAAGCACACTGGTAGTTACAGTACTATGAATGAGTTCATTTCAGTTATTAAAAAGCATTAATTTTCAATCGGATATAAAACCCAAACCTGACCTATAGCATTGCTACAGAAACACAAAGCAAAGTAGTGAAAAAAAGTTGATAAAGGATACAACGTTTCCATAGATCAGAAAATAGAATGCATTTAGGAAAGGGAAGAGAGTAGGGCCTGCAGTACATTATGGAAGATTCTTCAGGGTATGTAGGAAGCTCAGAATTTAACCAGAAAGGGATGGGAAATGATGTAAATATTTTGTGACTTAGATAGATTTACACTGGAGAAAGAATACTGTGACAGTTGGGAATGTTTAGGAGTGGGAGTATGTTCTCTTTGCGACAGGAAAGCCTTTAAAAAAAGGAGATTTCAGAAATTCACACGTAAGTGATAAAGAACTGGCCCTGTTGTTAGAGTGCAGGTGGAAAGAGATGGGAGATCTTACTGCTTTTAGGATGATAGAACCACGAAGACTTAAGGATGAGACAGATGAGACCTGCAAGATGACTTACAGCTTATAGAATGATTGCATGATATCTATCATGGGTGTGAGAGACACAAGAGTGGAGATATCACAGGACGGGGAGACATGAGGACACTGGGACTTGGCAGCATTAACAATGGGATTGACCATGATCACTGAATCTCAAAATGCAATTTTGAGTTGGATATATAAATCAAGGCACTATCATCTGTCTGTGGAAGGGGTCATCCTGAATTCCTAAGTGGTTTATACTATAGGATTGGACTTGCCTATAGGAAATAATAATTTTTAGATCTACCAGGTGGGTACTTAGAACTTGGTCACAAGTCCCAATTCTCTTCTTTTACATTCAGTATGGAGAACAGACTAATGAAAATAATCACATCTTTCTAAATTCAATTAGGAACATTGAAAGCTTGACTAAGCAACAATGAGTGTTTTTTCTCATCTCTGTCTCTTAACTCTTGTGCCTGTGTGGTTGTGTGAATGATATAGGTGAGAGAGGGAAATGGGTTTTTCTTAATGTCTTCTGGCATTAAATGAAGAACTAAGAGTGAAAAATTTATGAAAGCTAAGAAGCGTCTTGTTTCTCTCCGAAGAAAAATAGCCCGTAGCCCCCTGGGCTGGGTGAAATGGTTGATAATTATTTTCACATTTAGTTCACTAGCTGAAAGTAGTAATGACCCCATAGGTTATACATGACATCTTTTCTGAGCTGTTTCCAGGAAAGAATCTACTCCAACCCCAAGACACCTTCTCCTGCTTGATAGTGGAGTTTCATCACAATGTGATCTGCTTAGAAGTTCCCAAGACTGCTGATTGGGACAGTACCCACAAAGAGTTGAGGAGGTTCTCATTTGCTTTCTGTAAGAAGAGTTTCCTAGGTTCTTTCTCTTCCTCACACACAGGAGAACTCCAGGAAACAGTGTATATTTGTACATCTTCCCAGGTTCTAAATTTTGATACTTCCTAGGTCAAACTGTGTTTCTAATTTATTTGGAGAAATGTGGCTGGAGCCCAGGAACCCTACCTTTAGCTTCTGGTGTTCACTGTACTTCTCTGAAACATTAAATTGTTAATTGCTGAGACTGTGACTTTTGAACTATAACTTGAAGAAGGAAGGCTTTTTCAGGAAGACCTGACTTCACTCGCCCCATGTTTCCACTCAGCTGTGGAAATACTTCCATTATAGTTCTAGGATCTGTGCCGCATTCATTTTTACAAATATCTATATCTCTGATTCCTGCTAAAGAACCTGCTATGTAATAGAATCACAGTAAACTCTTATGACATAAGCAAATGCCAAGACTGCATCAGAATAGATGGACAAAAATCATATTTATCCAAAATATCTGTCAGTTTGTCATTATTTTTTATCATGAAGTTTATACTTTAGAATGGCAATAAGTAATTGTGGTGGGCAAAGCAGGAAGGAAGAAGGCCTGGTCAGTAGAAGAGTTATTAACTGCATTCATATTTTCTGTAAGAAAACAAATAGATTCGAGTCTTGAGGGTTTTTGCCTGTGGAGTATGGATTTCCTGCAAAGATTTGTACCCTGAGAGGTAAGTTGGGTGGTGAGCATATGAGTGGGAAATCAACAGATGGGGGGTTGGGGAGAGCAGCAGCAAGAAACCAGGTGATTCTGTGTCCTTTCTTTGGTCCAGGTGAGGATATCATAGCTTCCTGAAAGTACGTAGAGAGCCCAAGGATGCTATACCCTGGGTACCACCAGCCTGACTTCTTTATCTTCTATAGCAGTGAGAGGTGCAGCCTCTCATTTGGGTAATTTGGAGCCAGGAAAGGATGATGAGTGGAAGATTAGAGCTCATATATAAATCAAGCTTTTATCCTGTGTTAGCCACTATTCTAAACACTTCATATGCACAAGACAGGACCATTATTAAACTTACAATGTATCCTAAGATGGGAGGCATAATTACTACCACTTCAACAGGTCAGGAAACAGAGACTTATGCTGGCATAGTTAAGTAAAAGGAAGAAATACATAAATATTCAAATTGTATTTGGAGTTCAGTGGAAAAAGTTCTTCCTAATAGCTCATCAGACCAGAGTCTGAGATGAGAACCAAGGACCGAGTTTAGGAGGTGAGATGAGCAGGTAATGCTGGAGGCCAGGCCATTAGTACTACGGAGAAGCAAAGAGCACAAACCCCTCGTGCTAGATAGATGGCTGTAGGGAAGGTTCTATGGGATAAAGTAGTCAAATCATCCATAGCTTTTGCCTCCTTCCTTCAATCTCTGTTCTCCTGGAAACAGTCACCTTGGCTGGCAGAGCGGAGCACACACTCACATACTCCAGTGGAATGAGGGGACTTCCCTGTGGAGATGCATGATTGACACCTACATCAATCCTCAGGACTATGTGGGAGAGGAAGGGATGGAGTCTGGCACTCGTGCAATGCTAAATTGGTGCAAAACTTTCTAAAAGGTTACTGTAGACATATTATTCTCATTCCTGTCTGGCATGACCTAGTTCACCCAAGTTCTATTTGAATTGTAAAACAAAATACAGGGAAGTGTGCTAAACACCGACCTGTTAAACACAGGAGCCCTTTCACCCAGGCAAGGGAGTTAGCTGCACACGGCAAGCAGTCCCCAGAAAAAAGGAGGGGCTATTTTCTTTGGCCTGTTCCTGGGTCAAAGCCCAGCCTCCCTGAGTGCTTCACAGCTGCTGCCACTGGGAGAAGCAATTTGTCAACTTTATACCTTTCTGCTTTATGGTCTGGTGACTTAATAGGATTCGACCTTCTCTGGATTCCATTTCAGCTGGGGCAGACATTGCGCTTCAAATTAAAACTTGGGCTCTGAGACAGGTGATGAGGAGTCAGTAAGGTGTGTGCACCTGGGATCAGAAGGAGGCTCTGGCTGCAACTACCCTCTAAACCAGTGTGACCAGTTCCCAAGCCATGCCAAACCCTGGTTGAGTCCCAAACTTGTTAGAATGCCTTGGCCCTCTTGCCTTCTCTAGACACTGCTGTGGCCCTCAGAGTGCCATGAGTGTCCTTATTCTTTGACCCACTGAGAGGAAGCCTCAACTTTATACAGAAGGGATAATGCCATTTGAAATTGTCCTAAATGACTTTTGTGAAAAAATTGCCTCACACTGAGTAAGCAGGTGACAGAGTAAGCTCACCTGAGTAAGCAGGTATGAGAGGGGGGCCTTTTCTGAGGTGCCCTTTGTTCTATTTGAATTTCTGACAGGGTAACCATCTAACTGTGGGCCACCAGGTGGCATGACTACAAAGATGCTCACCTCCTGGTGGCTAGCCCCGAGGCCAAATCACATCAATAACTCAGGTTAACGCCACATTGTTCGTTTTCTGTTTTGTTTGGTTTTGAGACAGGGTTTAGCTAAGTTTCTAAATTGCTCAGGCGAGGCTAGGATTAGCAGTCCTTTCTGCCTCCGCCTCGCAGAGTGCTGGGATTATAGGCACATACCACCACATCCAGCTTATCCCTAGGTTTTTGATCAATCTGAGGTAAAGAATAAAACTCTACAACACATGTACCTCAGAGAATTAAAGGGAAGACCCCGTGTCTGCACACAATGATTTTATTCATCTGGTCATTAACCACTATGAAGATATAAACCTTTGAAGCTCCTGCTAGAGGAGAGAAGAACCTAAGTGCTTCCTAACCTGGTCACCATGACCTCCAAGATGCCCTTGTCTTCCCTACTTCCCTGAGATAAACCATTTGTATCTGTAGGATGGCTGGGTGAGGTTTTTATTCACACCCAAGTGAAGAATTATTTTGTGACTGAAAGAAAGGCCTTAGTCATATGTGAACACAGGGAGGGTCAAGCCTTCATTACCAAGGTGGGCCTCACATGCCCTCCAACACTGCATAAAGAGAAAGATGCAGCCACACTGGATGGCAGGAAACCCCAGCACGCACCACCGACCTTTGCTGTCCCAGAGTGGCTTTGTTACAAAGCAAGATCAATGGGATTGATCTGAAGATGGGCTATTAGGTTGCCAGTGGGCCCTATTCTTAGAATCAGAAGAATCTGGCTGAGATTTGAGGCTTTCTGGTAACTGAGACCAAATTCAGTTAGGATCTTCCCAGACCTTTTCCCCCTCCTCATCAGCTGCTCATGAAAAATACACTATGAATTACACAGTTCCTCTTGAAGCATGTTGCTGCAAGCAGCCCCTGAAAGCACCTACTCCCTGGCCTTCAGTTATGTCTGAGCACGGGAATCGATTTTGCTCTGAAGTCATATAGATTGTTGGTGGCAAAGCCAAGTACCCAGCTTTCTGGTGAGTATCAGTCATGACTTACACCCTCCTGAATTGAACACAAAGATAGTGGTTGAATATCTATAAGGTACTGGGTACTGTGACATCCTGGAGAAGCAAGATTGGAATTAAGTGTCCTTTGCTAGAGTCACAAACATCACAAGGAAGGGGCCAGGATATAATCTAGATTTTCATGACTGGATAGTCCATGTACCTTACCATAACTCCCAAGTGTAAAGAAGTTTCCTCTCTGGTCCTCTGCTCTATCATCAGAACTTGACCCAGTACTTGGTGTATGTAGGTGATACACAAATCTTTGTTGAATGAATGAATGATGATTAGAGCCCTAAACAGTATGCTATATATTCTTATCACACTAGAAATTGATTCATTCTGTCAACAAAGTCACAGAAATTTAGGGAAAGTTGAAGAACAGCTTGCTGTGAGATGGATTTTGGAGGGTGAGAAGTATGAAAGCAAACAAGGAGGAGTGAGAGCAAACAGCACCAGAAGAGTTAGGGGCTCTTGAGCAAAGGCCAAGTGCTTGGAAAGGGGACATTCTCTTCCCTGTTGCAGTGCAGAGCCCACCTCTGTGTAGACTAAAGCAGCAAGGGAAGAGACCAGAGCTGTAGTTCAGAACCTCAGGTGCCGTCTGGAAAGGTTTCTCAGCTTCACAGCAGTGGAAGAAGCAGAAGCAGACCTCTCCTTATAGTTAACCACCCTGACCTGTGGATAAGAGGAAAAAAACAACAAAAAATTCTTCACTGATGGCTGTGATGTTTGCTTTTTCTGAAACTACCAATGTTCCAGATGAGATTGTCAAAGGAGTGAAGCTAAAGTGTCTCAACGTGCTTGTGGCAGATGTCGTTCGCTCTAGTCCCTCTGGTCCAATCTGGCACCTTGGAATCCAGTCCATAGCTACCTTCTTCCTGTAATGTCTGCAGGAGGCTCAGCAAGTGTACTTCTCTGGAAAGCCAGATTTCAGAGAAGGTGTGAGGGAAATGTGTGAGATGTGGGGACCGATGATCTTTGCAGGAAGTGCAGGAGAAGAGCATGCTACAGATGGGAAAGGAAGATGAATATTCTTTTTAAACTTAAGTAGCTTGGTTTGGGGTAGGCTTGGAGGGTAAAGGCATCAGTACTGGTGTTAGGTTGGCCTGGACTTAATTCATACTCATTCACTTGATACCTGGATAATAGAGTTTTTTCTTAACCTGTTTGAACCTCGGTTTTATCACCTGAAATTGTGTTAGTAAAAAATTGGGTTAATAGAGCCCATCATACAGGACCACTGTGGAAATGAAATGTTTTTGTCATATGAAGGTGAGAGAGAGAGAGAGAGAGAGAGATATGGAGAGAGACAGAGAGACAGAGATGGAGAGAGACAGAGAGACAGAGATGGAGAGAGAGATATGGAGAGAGACAGAGAGACAGAGATGGAGAGAGAGAGAGAGATATGGAGAGGGAGAGACAGAGATGGAGAGAGAGAGAGAGATATGGAGAGAGATGGAGAGACAGAGATGGAGAGAGAGAGAGAGAGAGAGAGAGAGAGAGAGAGAGAGAGACCTGGTACTTAAAGGAGCTCAGATTTACCGTAGAATGAGATTACCAAAGGCCAACGAGGAAGATCTTGATGCATGGATGTGGGTACTTAGAGGAGACATCTCATTGGTGCAGAAGTGTGTGGTGGATGGGATGAAAGACCTCAGGTCTAGGACGGTCTTAAGGATTTTGATATCTGGGTGCTGCATCAGAAATGGCAGAGGGTGTTTTAATCAAAGGGTGTGCCAGTGTCATTGCCACATGAGGCATTTCAGGATGAGGCAGATTGACAAAGAGGCAGGGAAGAGAAGTTTGTATAACTTCAGAGATATCAGGGGACATTTTGGAGACCCTGGGATCTCAAGACAAGAGATACAGAATTTATTGAGGTCCAGA
This sequence comes from Dolichotis patagonum, assembly GCA_004027295.1. Classification (NCBI taxonomy): domain Eukaryota; kingdom Metazoa; phylum Chordata; class Mammalia; order Rodentia; family Caviidae; genus Dolichotis; species Dolichotis patagonum. The sequence goes on from PVJX010014292.1 coordinate 22,403, forward strand.
AAAATCTCAGCCAAGAAAACAAACAAAGAAAAGGACTCTTTTCTCCTTTCTCCATTTCTTCTCTCAGCCTTGGGACTCTAGCAACCTTCTTGGTACCTGGGGACCAAGTTCTCACTAGAAGATGCCTGTGAGGCCTCCGACATTGGGTCTTCATTGGAAGCAGAGGGCAAATGGTGGGAACAGAAGGTGGAAATTCATCCCCCTTCCATTACTTGCATGACAATGGAATTATCTCTTCTGTCCCTGCCCTTCCTCCCCTATGCACACACACTCCCTATCTTGGGTTGGAACACCTGGTCCCAGCACCAGCATCCCAAGAGTGAGTGACTTGCTGTCTCCCTATGTTCCCTTAAAACAGTTTCTCCTGTCCCATCGGTGGGGCTGGCCTGTGTTGTCAACCAGATCTTGCTTTCCAGAAGTCTGGGCCAGATTCCCCGTGGAAAACCAGTGATGACATTAATTTAAAAGCCAAGATGTTACTTGGTAATAGTTTGTTAAGTTACTCTTAGCTGTCCTTGAAGATAAACTCTTCTTCCAGAGAGAAAAGGGTTCTGTCAGCTTGAAATCCCTCTTTGATGACTTTCTTGACAGTGAGGACATGTGATAGGGAGACACCAATCTGCCCATATAAAAAAGTGAGAAGATAAAAGTCCCCAAATGCCTGTTACAGATGGGGAAATAGGGATCAAATTAGGGAACTCACACATTTATTAAGTGCATTCACTGTAATTGTCAAGAGTTCAAAGATGACAAGACTCACAGAAGAAAGATCGCACATAAATGCAACTATGTCACTTGGCTTAAGAATTTGCAGCCTTCTTAAAATAACCTCTTTAACATGGTTGATAAGTTCGCCTAGGAACTGGCCTCTACCTATGGCTCCGTAATCACTGCTTGTGCCTTGTTCCATTTACATACTTAGTTCCTTTAAGAGATTCAAATATGATAGGTAAGTCGTTTTTACGGGTAGATATTTCTTGTTGAACTCCTGTTCCTTTGCTCATCACAAAACTGGTATTTCTTAGCTCTCAGGTCCTACATAAAAATGTCATCTCCTTTAAAGGTCTTTAATGAACATGCTAGCTGCTACCTATATCCATTTTTTTTAATTTAACATAACTTAATTTTTTTAAACTTTGTAGGACAAAGGGTTCAACCCAGGGCTTCATGCGTGCTAGGCAATTGCTCTGCCACTGAGATACAAACTTGTCCACTTTTAATTTTTATTTTGAGAAGGTGCATTGCTAAATCACTAAATCACTCAGATCCTGTAATGACTTGAATTTGTAATCTTCCTCAGCCTCATGGGTAGGTGGGGTTACAGGCATGTGCCACTGTACCTATCCCATCTCCATTATGACTCACTGAAATATATAATTTGTTGCTTCTGTAGCAGGGAACATAATTTTACATCACAGATTTATTTATTTACTTGTCCTACGCCTTCTTCATTCCTTGAGTTATAAGCCTGAGGTGGTGAAGATGCTGGGTCTACCTTTATGGGACGAAGGACTGCACGCATGAATTAGTATATGTGGGAATGGAGACATCACCCGCCTAGCACTTGGTCCAGTGCAGTCCTGGAACACAATGACTCTTCTCAGTGAAGCCTGGAGGGCTGTGGCCCAGGGGAGGGAGGCAGTACTTCAGAAGAAAGAGAAGACTATGAAATATTCAATCCGAGCTGGTTTTGGAGAATGAGGTGTTTCTAAGACTGCAGGGCAAGGCATTTTGCATGCTAGATTAGATGAAAAATATAAGCATTTCTCATTTCTTAAGTAGGATATATTAATACCAAACTGTATTTGTCATTTGTCAGAAATTCATACTTACTATGTGTATTTTTATCTGATATGTCTTAGTGTATACTAGTGTGGACCTTGGGAAGAAAACAGCAGGCTTGGGTTTATGAGGGTACATAGAACTCAGCATGCTTTGGGAAGTGTAGGATATTAGAGTAAATAATCTCACAGGCATGGCCATGGTAAATCATCTAAGTGCTGTGCCATGAAGCATGGCTTTCATCCCATGACCAGTGACTTATAAGCAGAAAGCAAGCAGATTGTATATTATAAAGTTCAGAGCATTAGACCCTTGACTTCCTTCTTCCACCTTTGATAAGTTTCCCCATGAGATTGGAGCTGGCGAGGTACACTCAGTAGTGGAAAAGGAAATGTACTTTGTTTTGAAGGAAGTGGGGTGCTGCTTTATGATTGGTAGGTTTGAGTTCTAATTCTGTGTGAGTCGAGTTATTTTCCCTCACAGGTACTGGCTATCCTACCTCTAAAATGAAAAGGTTGATCAAATGTCTTTATGCTCTCTGATTTTAGACAGCATGGAGGTCTCGTTTTGTGGTCCTATAAGACATTCTAGTAGCAGGTATAGGGAACTATCACAGCAAGAGGACTATATCAATACACATCCTCATTGACTTTTGCCTGTGTGATAACCCCGCTTCTTCCTTAGAGGCAGGAATAATTTTTGTGCAAGTGACTTACTGAGGAAATGTTTTTAGGAAAAGGGAAGTGAGAGAAGTAGAATAGGGCGAAAGAAATAAGCTAAGGAAAGATACTCTCTTTAGCTGGAGACTCATTTTGGCTGAGCTTATGGTGAGCTCTGGAGTATGAAAGATAGCACAGGCTGTCTCTTCAGGAATCAAGGGTCTTGGGCTGAGCTTTCATCCTCTTATACCAGTCATTCATTGACTGAGTGATGCCCAGAGTGGAATAATCTCCCAGTCACTTTGGTCATGTGGCTCCCATCAGTCAAGGGTAATTCTCCAGCGACAGCTGTGGCTGTGAGCAGTTAGCAGCCAGCATTCACAGCCGCTGAGGACTGGTGCTCCACTTGAGATACAAATTGGGGTAGGATATTAAAGTCATCTCTCATAGGTGGTTACAGAACCCTTAGGAAAATACATATAACTGGAGATGTGAGTAAGTGAAAATCGACATGGATAGATGCGAAGACCCTAACATATTATGTAAACAACTACAAGAGCTATCATTCTGTCTAGGTCTCTGTTTCTGTTTCTGTGAAATGGGAAAAGAAGAGCATATTTTCTTTAGTCTGTCTTTCCTCCAACATGCCCAATGTCCAGAGTCCACTTACTTTGGTTCAGACTCTAACTCTTGTCCCAACTGTGTCTGTTTGCCCACATGAATATTCTTTGGTTTTCAGTAGTCACTGATTACAAAGATATATTCAGTTGGCTGAGGCTCATCTGTAAAATGGAGGCAATTACAGCACACACTGTCTGCGTGGTTACTATAAAGATTAGTGATTATACTAATTAAATTAAATTAAATTAAATTATACATGAATGTATGCAAAGGGCTGAACACGCATCCTCTTTCCTCTTCCTAATGTCAGCCATGCGTACCTCTGTGGAGTATGTTGTCCTGGAAGTTTCCTTACCAACCTCCATTTTCCTGACTGGGGAAGTAAGGGATGTTTCCTGCTAGATGAAAGAGAGATGCTGCAATCAGAATAGATATTCAAGAGTGAGGTCCAAGGTCTTCCCAGGGCATATGAAATTTCCCATCTGGGCAGTCACTATTCTGCTCACTCTTACAATTTTAGTCTTGGGAGGCTGGAGCTAGCAGAGCATACCTGGGTGGAACTTGTTCTCAGCATATTGCCTGAGGAAAACCACATGCAGATGGGCTTGTGCTGATATGAGGAAACAGAAGGAAAATAATTCATGGTTTCAAAACTTGACATTTTTTAGCTTCCCACCAGATATGTCATGTGTACTATATTTGCTGCACTTCTTGGCCTGACTTTCTAAGCTCAAGATTCAGGAATTAGACTTGACATTTCCTCCTAACATGGGAGAGAGAAACCAAAAAAGAAGAAGGGTGCTCGGGGGTAGAGAAAGAGAAAGAGAAAGAGAAAGAGAAAGAGAAAAAGAAAGAGCCTTTGAGATGTCCAAAACAAGGTCCAAATACAGACTCTGGTGAGGAGTCCCAGTGTGACTTTGTGCATGTCTGACACCGAGCCTCACTAACCTCATCTATGAAATGGGAATGCTTCCTAGTTCCCAAGGATGATGCAAAGATCTGAGGTGAGCCAAGTCTGTACAGCACTCTTATCAGGGTGTATACATAGTAGGTCATCTTGTTTGAGATCTTATCTTTCTCATGATGTTATTATCATATTTAGAAAAACTGTTCAGAATCTTATCACAGTGCATGTTAGAGGCAGAATTCAAATTAATGTTTGTATCAAGTCAGATACTCTCCTGTTTTGCCTGCTTCTTTCATCATGGAGCCTTTTGTAGCAGCTGCATAGCATTGGGCACAATGTCTCATGAACAGATTTCCTGTGGGGAGAATCCCAAGTGTGCAAGGTGATTGTCTCTAAAAAAGGTCACACAGAAAATGAATTTGACTTGTTAGTCCCTCCAAATCAATATTTATACCAGTTCTGAGCAAGAGAATCCAGGAATTATAAGCTTCTGTCTGTGACTGGCACACATAGAAAGCAGGATGGCATGCATGTGGTGGTACAGGAATCAAAAGGGAGAGATGCAAAGATTGGGACCAGCTACAGCCATGCTGGGAGACTCAGAGACCCTGATAGTGTGAGGAAAGGATGGAAGCTTAGTGGGGAAAAGGGTTTTGGGTGTCCACCTGATGATATGGTTTGGTGTTGGGCTGGAGTTCCAGGTAGGATGTGGGTTAGTCCTTCAGGGAATAATTGGGTTGGCCATGGGAGAGATTGGTTACGTTTAGATTACAGTCCACACAGAGGGTGGGCACAGCAGGATATGAGAGAGTGGAAGCAGCTCAGGGCCACACTAATGACTGTTTATCATGCTTTCTGACCTCTCTGAGCCTTGGGCCAGCAAGGGGGCTGGGGCACTACAATGCGTAAGATGGCCTTGCTTTCCCAAGTGTAGGGTTTTCAAAGTCCAGTGTGGTCAGAGCTGACCCATTACTGGCTCTAGTCAGGCTAAAGGGTTCAACAGAGAAGGTGTGAGACTGGGGGCTCCAACAGAATAAGGAGGTATCAGACCTGGTGACTCTCTCCAGGATCAGTGAATATTGACCTTGAAGAAATATCACACTAAGTGATTTTTAGACGAGGAAATCTGTTCTATTTTAACCCCAGTTTTTGGATCTTTTGTCTTTTTCTCAGGATGGTTCAGGGTGACTCTGTTGAAGCTGTGCCTCTGGCTCCTTTTCCATCTCCTAAATCCTAGTTTGCTATTTCCCCCACGTTCCACAGAGCCGTGATACCTTTGTCATGGCTAGCTTTCCCTCTGCAGCATCCCTGGCTGCTGGTTCACTGTCCTAAAGCCATCCTCTAGAGAAGAGGAGGATGCACACTGTTCCCTCATACCCACCTTTGCTCCCTGTTGTCATCCTTGTGAGGAGAACTAGTTCTCTGTAGGACTAAGTACCCCACCTCCTCCTCAGATCTTCCCAGGTCACACTTCTTGTGTCTACCTCTAGGGATAGTGCCAATGACCCAAAACTGTCAGCTTGCTCTTTCACGCTCACTTAGAGAGCATTACAGGCATACTGTGCAAAGAGCTTCCATTTATGGAAAGCATCTATGTGCAAGGTTTGATCTGTGAAGGCCCAATTTTCTCCCTTTATTGACCATGAGAGGAGGCTGTAGACTCCTTCTCCATCCTGACAGTGTGTGCTGTGGGTTGAGCTTTGCAAAGATTAGGCTCTGTCCATGACTGCTAGAGCTAGACTCTGAGATTCTGTCCTGGTTATCAGTGTCCCTATGATTACCAGGTCCCAGGGCATCTTGGGTCTGCAAAACAGTCTCTATGTATTGCCTGGCCGGCATATCTCCATAAACTGTTTTTATGGAGCCCTTCAGTTCTTTAAGATTGGGGAAAAAAAGGTCTTTTATTCTGGAGAGCTCCATTTGAAACTGCATCTGTACCTCATCCCTCACCTATCTCATCTGCCTGGTTGTTTTTGAGGCCACAAAGCTCTTTGTAGATTTCAAACTCTCTGTAACCAATGGTTCATGGTGTATGCATAGTAGTGACAAAGTGTCGCAGTACATTTGAATACTAAAAGTGGCCCCTGGTTCATTGGGTATTTCCCCCACCGATCACCACATCAATGTCTTCTAGGTCTTGAGAAGATGCCTTCCAGAGACCACCCTGCCCTCTCTTGTGCTCCTATTGTCTTTCCCTTGTCACTCACCATCTCTCACCGACCAGAAGACAGATTATGGCTCTCTCAGTACCATGCCTTTGTGCTGTGCCCACCTCTCAGTTGTGACGTTATCTTCACCTTCTTTCTCTTGCCTAATTATTGCTTAGTTTTTAGCATTGACTCCTCTGATTTTCTTTCCCTGAGACCCTATACAGACTTTACTTCTCCTTTGATTCTGTCAGTTTGGGACCTCTCCAGTGTGCCTGTAACACTTTGTGTTTTCCTGCATATACAATAATATGATGGTGGGATGCCCATTGTAGCTGTTTTTGATAAAAGCCTATAAGTATTTCCTGAGCCTTGGTCTTCATCTGTGCAATGGTTTATGGGAGAATCTGCTTCAAATGTTGGAGTGAAGCCTTGATTAGGAAAAAGTACAAATAATGGGTGGTTTTAGATTACAGTAAGCGGAACCATTTCCAAGTAGTGTCTTGCATAGGGGAGTGGTGTGTGACTGCCTCGCTTTCTAGGAAGGAGCTGAAGATGCTCATTCCCATCACCTCAAGGCCAACTGTAAGACTTATCAGAGACTAAACGAGCAGAGAAAGGGAAACATAAAATGGTAAATAAGCAAGGAGAGAGTCAGGGGAGGCATAAATTTTGAGTTGGTCAGCATTCTGTTACTATAACCAATGAAGTAATTAAATTATAAAGAGAAAAGTTTTGTTTTGGCTCATGGTTTCCAGGGTTTCAGTCCATTGATTGGCTCCATCCCATCTGGGCCTGTGGTGAGGTAGCACTGCATGTTGGAACCATGTGGCAGAATAAAACCACTGACCGCATGTCCAGGAAGTGAAAGGGAGTGAGAAAGGAGCTGTGGTTCCACAATCCCATTTGGAGCACACTCTCAGTGACCTGTAGACCCCTAACTAAGCCACATCTCTCAATGGCTGCCCCACCTGCCAATTGCACCATGACGGAAAGCAAGTCTTTACTGCATGACCATTTGGGGTCACTTTAATCCAAACTGTAGCAGTCCTCTAACAATTACCACGAATGAGAGCTCTTAACTGACTGAAAGCAGTGGGCAAATAGGTTTATCTTTTCTATTACATGGGAATAGGTGAATAATGACTTCAGGGTCCTTCCTTCTCAGTGTGCTGCTAAAGAGATTGATTTTCACTATGGATGTGACTGTGTGAACATTTGAGTGTGTATATTTCTCTGGCTTCACAGGGCCAAAAGAAAATTGTCTTCTGAGTGGACGCATAACAGATAGTGGGATAGATTCCTAAGGGGTGAGGTTAGCCTGGGCAGGCTACTGAGGAGTCCACAATTCTTGTCCAAGTTGCTATGGCTTGCAGTGAATAATTGAACTGTTTCTGGGGCCCCAGGGTGACTTGGACCTGGGAAATAATGATGGGTTTGTCATGTTACTGAATAATTAAAGATCAACTTCCATTTATGGGGACTCACTCTGAAGCTATCGCAATGTATTAGTGGTCAAATAAACTGCATGTGTGTGGATTTAAAAGGAAAAAAGAAACTTTCAGCCATGAAAGTTAAGCATAGCTCTATAAATAATATGTTCCATGCATATGGCTGCATCATCAGAAACACAAGTTATCAAAGACCCACTGCCTTTCAGGTTTATTTGCAGATACTCACTACCTCATTTCTCCAGCACAGGTAACCTGCAAAAATGGGGAACGGGGAGTGAGCATATAGGATATTCCTCCCAGACATTCTTCCCTGCCATGGAACCACTGAGGACATGTTTAATCAGTAAATACCGAGTGGGTGAGGTCATTGTCAAAGAAATTCTCTTTCTCTTTCTGTATTTCTCTCTGTCTCCCTGTTTCTGTGTCTCTGTCTCTCTCTATCTCCCTATCTCAGTCTTGTGGTCTCTGTCTTTCTGTCTCTGTCTGTCTGTTTATCTCTCTTTCTCTCTATCTTATTCTCTTTCATTTTTCTTTGTATTTCAGAAAAATTGGAATAAAATACACCGAATATATCTTTATTATGGGCCTGTGATGATGGCTATATATGCTGCAAAAGAAGTATTTGGGTTGGTATAAAGCATTGCTTGTGTCAGATGTGACTTTACTCTCCTTTGATTTGTGGGGTTTACCCTTATGTGGTCCTAGGAATTTCTATCTTGGTGACTTGGTGAGCATGTAGGTTTATATAAACTTACCTTATAAAAGTACTAAAATAAACCAGCACCAGAAGCCTGCAAGAGTAATTGCTGAGGCTTCTAGTACCAAACTAGAAATTCTCCCCTTGAACCAAAAACAGGGAAGTTGAGGCAGATATAAGAAGTCACGAAGAACTCAGAAAGTGCAAATATACAAGAAAACCACCAAATGATGTACAGAAAACCACTTCTAGGTTATTATTACAGGTAAACTAAAGGAGTAAAACTAGCCAGAACTCAAGGGAATGAATAATCTCTAGTGACAAGATGTACAGGACCAAACTCCAGCCACTGTTTACAGCACTTACATGAAAAGCTATCATGGTGAATAAAATTCACATACTAGAAATCTGAGTTTACTCAAATGAATATTCTTTAATTTCAAACAAGTTGAATAAATGGATGATATATAAGATAGGTGACAGTCATGACAGAGTGATAGGTGTGTTACATAGGTAGGGTTGGAAGGAACTGCTCATTTATCGGCTGCCAGTAGTCCCTGTTATCTAAGAAACACTCATGTATTTTTGAGAAACAGGAGAGCTTTGTGTTTAGAATTAAATTTCATAATTATAATATAATTAGACTTTGGACTATTCCTTGAAGCACCTTGAATGCTCCAAATGAGTGAGTATGCACGTGTGTGTGTATGTGTGTTATGCCTATGTGTGGATGCTTGTGCATGTGTGTGTCTTTACAAAATGATGGAGGAGTCCAGATTCATGAGTTAAGTCTTTCCCGACTTGACAGCCTAAAATTTTCTCATGATAAGGAGTTTCACTGGGAGATCCACGACATTGGTCCAGCATCATAATATGACTAATGTAGCAACCATCATATATTTTAATTATGGCAAAAAAGCAGCTTTTTGATGGAATGAATGAATGCAAACATTTGGTGACTTCCTGCATGAGTGCAAATGAAATGTGATTATATTAGAGGTGTTATTTTTTCCTCAAGAATGATTTCCTTTGTGTGGCAATAGGATGCTTTGAGGAAATTATTTTTTCTGGCACTGCTGGTGTTGAAGCACTAGAATGAACCTGCATTCAATAATTTAAAGTAACTTTTTTTTCCAAGTTAATGAATTGAATGACTTTTGATGCTTGATGATGAAATACACCATTAGAATCACAAGACAATTTCCTATTTTATTTTATAAACAAGCCTGTTTACTTCATTTCAGGGCCACCATCATTACCCAGAGTAGACAGTGGACAGAGTTTCTTTGGGTTTCTGGTGGGTTTCTTGGGGTCAGATGTTCTCTTCTGCCATCAAATAATTAAGTGCAGCTTTTCTCAAATTTTAGTGTCTATATGAATAATCAGAGGATATTTCAGTGTTGTATAATAAGGTCCAGTAGGTCTGGTATCAGACCTGAGTACCTGAATTTCTAACAACTTCTATAAAACCTAGAATGTGGCTGATCTATAAACATCAGTTAAAGATATCTATATTATCTGTAGCAATACTGATATCTATCTCTAAATCACTATAGAAATATTAATATCTGTTATATATATTTATATATATGAGAAAAGGAATGAAGAAGTAATAAAAGAAAGAAGAAAGAAAATAAGAAGGAAGTATAGAAGAGAGAGAGGAGGAGATGGAAGAAGAGTAAGAGAAAGGAGACCCAAGCTGTGGGAGGGGAGCTGTCCTCAGACATTAGCCTGCCCTTTGGCCCTGTGTTTTAAGTGATGTGAGAACTCTTGGGCTGAAGAGATCTATTCACCATCACTGTGACTTAAATCAGGTCAAGAGAATGTGATTCAGGGCACCAAAACCATCTGCAACCCTGGAATCTAGAGAAGTATAAGGAGCCCATGTGTGGGACCTGTTGCAGCCACACCCAGATGCCAACTCTTAAATACAACATGAATTCACCAAAGTGTCCCTGAAGCAGACCTAGCTCAGGAAATCAGACACATGGGTAGATTTTCAGAGCAGATACCATAAAATCCAGGTATAGATATTTTAAAGCTGTCCCGCCAGTGAAGTTTCTTGGATCAGCCCCTGGCTGTCATTTTGGTGTCTGTGTCTTTGTTGTCCCTGAGCCATCTGAGTAAAGCTTTACCCATGGGGTCATTGTGCTCAGCTTGGGGGTGGAGATGGAACGTGGGCATGGGGTTGGTTAGATTCTGAAGATGATAAATCTTCATAGAACTGGACTAAAATAATCCTGACTCAGATACTTCAGGCTCACTGGTCAGGGCTCCAAGAATAGTTTCAGTTTCACAACTGCCTTATGGTTCTGTAGGGTGCTACAAGAGTGCTTCTAAATATGAATTTTTTATTACTCACTTTGAGAAGTTGTCGACCAAAAATGTCCTTTTCGGGATCATAGATAATTTAAGCCAAAGGGAAGGAAGGGAGATTGTGGAATAGTCTTTGATATTCTAAGTATAATAAGTGGCAACAACAACAACAAGAACACCAACAAAACATCTAAATCAGGAAAACAGTAATTCCCTTGACATGAGGCTGTGAGTCTCAGACACACTGCCAACTTCCTCAGTAATTTCAGGGCCCATAAAATCAAAGTTCCAGAAACTCCTCACACTAGGGCAAAACTATGTTGTCTATAGTCCTGCGACTATAAAGGTTCGGATGATTAAACATCCCTAATGAGTCTAATAGAAGACACTGGCAGCTGTTATTTGCTTAGGGAAGAGTTAGGGGGAAATGTGTTAGGACTGGGAATCATTTATACAACATTTAACTAGGATTGAGGAAGGGAGAAAACCAAAGTTTGAATATCATTTAGGCCTAAACATATGAGAATATGTTTTTCCAGTCATATGTAGGGTATCTGCACTGTTCAGGCCAGGATAGAAAAGAGACATGAGAACTCACCCACTGTAGGAGGACAAGGGACCAGGATTGATGGAGTGTTTGCCACAGGCCAAGACCTAATTCTTCTGTATCTATGTATTTTTTTCTAATGTTATAGCATAACTCATAAAATTGTTTAAGAATGTGAGGAGATGGATACCAAGTAATTCTTTCAAAGCTAGGAAATGCTGGAAATTTCAAAGCTAGATCAAGTTGAATCTGAGACCAAAAACTAACTTGTTAGGATAATTTAAAACTAGTACTACCTTGACTGTAATTTTGTGGAGGAAAGAAATAATTATATGTGAAAGTTATGCCAATAGGTTTAGTTTTAGTGAGTATTAATTTGGCTCCGTGCTTCTGAAAGGGAGTTGTTCAGCTTTGGCTGCCATAACCAATGCCTTAGACTGGGTGGCTTAAATATCAGTCATCTGTTTTCTCACAGTTCTGGATGCTGTAAAGTCAAGGATCAAGATCTGGCAGGCTATGGTTTATCTTCATGACTTGTAGACTCACGCTTTCTTGCTGGGTACTCTTTTGGTTGTTGCTAGGTTATGCGCAGAGAGAAAGTGAGCTCTGGATTATCTTCCTCTTTTTTATTTTAATTTTTGCAGTATCAGGATTGAATCAGAGCCTTTGCAGTGATCTATATCCCGGCTCTTTTCAATTTTGAGACAGGATCTGTTTAAGTCACTAGGTTGTTCAAGCTGGGTTTGAAGTTGCTCTCCTCTTGCTCCAGCCTCACAGAGTGCTGGGATTACAGGCCTTTTCCTCTCACATCTGGCCTGTCTTCCTAACTGGACAAGGATGACAGACCTATTGGGTCAGAACTGCACACTTTTTACCTCATTTACCCTGAGTTACATCCTAAAAGTCCTGTCTCCAAATATAGACACACAGGGGTTAATGCTTCAACATAGGAATTTGAGGAGAACACAATTCAGTCTACTTCAGAAGTCAGGGGAAGAAATGAAGAGTGAAAATATTTTGCGTAATTGATGAGGTATGTTAATCTGGAAGATGAGGTATTTAAAGTTTGTCTGGTATTACCTTCAGACTTATGCATTTAACTCTTTAATAAAGGATGGATGCAAACTTTTATAGTTCTGTTATTGCAGCTTTCCTCCTCCTTTAAGGCCTGAATGAAGCTCTCTGCCTTTTATAAGAGTCTTCTTCAGCTGCTCCTGTCCTTGGGGTGTGCCATTGTTGTCTATCCACAATTTACATTCATGCAGCCATCATTACTCTCTGTTCTCTTGATTCTTCATCATTTCCTCCCGCTGTTTTTCTTCCTCTGTGACTGGTGCTTTTTTGAGAGCAGAGAAAACATCTCATCTTTCTTACGTCTCTGTTACTGACTTCAGTAAAGATGGATGACTCACCTACTGTTGGCGAGTTTTGTTTTCTTTCCCCGTTGGAGATGTGGTGTGAGCAGGCAAGCATAAATCAGTGTGCATAGAGCATGAACTACATTCTTGATGAAGCTTTAATCTTCTGAAGAATTTCACAAAGAAGCTTTGATGAGTAAACAGGCCAAGAAATGAACAGTAGCATTTCCCCATGTCATGCAGTCTGGAGGTAGTGAGTCCAGAAGATGAAGCAGGATGTCTTCCACTCTTGTCTTCACTGTCCTTGGACTTTGCAAAGTCCATCCATACTTAGGGTACTTATGTCTGGTTTTCCTTCTGCCTGGATCCCCATCCCTACTGCCCTTTGCTGTGCTTCCCAACTTACCCATTAGGGTCTTTGCTCAAAGGCTCATCTTTCTGAGAGTCCTTGTCTGACCACTGGATCTGGAATGGTATCCCTGTCACCTGGTCTTTCATCTTTCATCATATCTAAGTTCATGAAAAATTAATGTGATCCACACTTTCTGTTGGTAATTTAGTTGTTTTCCTTGTTTATGGTCTGGATCTCTTTTAGGATTTAAATCTGGGATGTGTCTTCTTCACTGCAATATCTTTCTCTGTCTCAAAATATCATTGTACTCTCAAACATACCACTAACAGAGGGAGTGAATAGAGGATAACATTCAATTAGCTTTAGAGAGCAGGATGTGTGAAAACATGTTCTCCACACCATACTGCAAAGTCTAGAACCACCAGGGTCACATCACTGATAGACATGCAGATGCTCAATTCTCTCCCTGGACCTCATGAATCTGAAAGTCCAGGGATGGTGCCCAACCTTCTGCTTCCCAGCAGGTTCTCAGGAGCTTCCAATGCATGCATTCTCAAGATGGAGAATCATTGGTTAAGTAATGCTTCTTAATTTTTAATACGCAGATGAGTCACCTAGAATATCTTATGAGAACGGAAATCCTTCTTTAATAGGTCTTGCGTCAGATCAAGATGCTGCGTTTCTAACAGGCTCCAAATTGTGTTCATACTGCTGTCCATTAACTTTCCACTGAAGTCATCTTTATAGCCATTTGGGAACTTCAAAAATTATTATTACAATAGTCTCATCCTCAAACATGCTAGTTTAATTAGTCTGAAGTATAGCTGGATTGGGTGTTTTTCAAAGCTCCATAGGTAATTCTGATGGGTAACTGTGATTCAGTGGCAACTTCCGCAGGAAGCCTCAGTAGAGTACATGCCCGGACTAGTATGGGTGGTACAGACAGATGGATGCAGTTTAGCTCCTGGGCTGAGAGTGCTTTGGGGCCATGGTAAACACAGAGTTTAGAAGACATGAGGCACATCACTGTTCAAGCAGGTGTGGTAGAGAGGACCTGAATGATTGGTGAGAGATGTACAACAATGGAAAAGATGCTGTAAGTCATAGGGGACACTAAATCCCTTTGCCTCCTTACAGACCTCGATGTGCAAACTCATCCACTTGATATGAGGATTTGATCACGCTCAATCAACAGAGGCCCAATGAATGTGAAAACTCATGATGGTTTACTCCTGAAGATAAAACTTGTACAGATGAACAAATGTTGAAGGGATTACATGAGCTGGCCAGGTTAATTAAAAATGACTGGAATAATTAGTTTTGTGCTTTCAATTTCTCTGTCATTCAGACAGACTCTTTCAATAGAAGGAACAAAAGGTCCTAAATGAAAACTCTTCTGACTTCTCTGCCCAGCCTTCAAACTTGTGTTTTATAAGTCACAGTGTGCATTCAGAAGGTTCTTTAGATTTGAAATAAACCCTTCTTTTGACAATTCAGCCCTGATATATCAGGTCACAGCTTGTGTTGAAAAGCTATGAAAGTGGTTTCTGTTTTTCTTTTTTGTTGTTGTTCCTATTAATACACACAGTGGGGCCCCTTCACGAAGGATGATATTTATTAGGATGTTTTAAGAATGCTGGCCCCAATGAACAATGATATAAAAGTACCCCTCCTCACAAATCAAATTTTAAAAAGCAGCGTTTGAAAAAAGGCATCATGCATGTAACAGACAAGATGCAGGAAGTGGACAGAAGTCCCCAGTTTATCCTTCGCTGTCCTGAAGACTTGGACAGAACATTCCTCTACTTCATTGTACATTGGAGTAGCATCTCTGGCTATTGTGTCAGAAGAGCTGAAAAGTGAAGTTGCAGGGAGCATCCACAGATACAGGCTGGTGCTGTGAGACACCATCCCCAGGAGTGTAGGAACTGATGTGGCCACACTTGTTTCAGGGGAGAACCTTTTATGTCACTACCTCTGGTCAGCATTAAATGATCCTGTCCTCCCTGATCGTGGCTGATTATTTTTCAATCTAAATTTGTTTAATCAAACTATCTCTTGGAACTTCTTCATCAAATTAGAGCTTTGGAAAAAGGTACCAGAGATCCTTAGAATCTGAGAGACATTTTATTACCATCAGTGGGCAGTAATGCTGTGAGACAGAACTTTGTCCAATAATGAGAAATGGTTCCTAACTGGCAGTATTTGGTATAGCATTTATTGAGCAATCAAAATGTACATAAATTGTTTTAAAAAACCCTGAATTTTAAATTTATTTGTTTTCAATTTTGATTAATTATATTTTAATTTTCAATTTAAATAGGCAGTGACTATCACACTGGACAGCAAGTTTTACAAGTTTATTCTCCTACTTAAGAGAACACCCTAGAGGCTCTGTGAGAGTCTTCTTTGCTAAGTTTTGGGATTCAATCATTAAATCAATTTCATGGAGACCCCAGGAGCTTTTCAATAAATCCCCCAATTTATTTCAGCTAGCTAAAAGATTCTTAATTAAGATACTGGATCAATTAAATAAGCACATAGATACTATTCTTCTGTGGACAAATGCCAGTTGATCACATTAAAAGCACACAGTTGTGCCAGTGCTGGGCCTTTTCCACCCTTGGATGTTCCAATAAAAGAGGAATTGAAAAAAGTAGAATGTAAAGATCATCTGATACCCTAAGGAAACTACCTCATCAAGTCAGAGATAAATTTTATGGGAAACATGAAAAGATGAGTAGCATGATGAAGATAAAGAAGGGAAAAGTGCAGGAATCTATGGAGCTACTATGAGCTCCAGTGTCCTCCTTGATCATACACAGTTTTAAAACCAGGGTTTTGTTAAGGGCTTTTTATTTTTACTATTTTGTAATACACTATAAGTATGTGGTGGCTTTTCATAGTGTTATTTGCTTTTGTGATCTCAGTATGGAACCTGTGTGGAAACCAGTATGGAACCTAATATTTCTGAAGGAATACATCCTCAAGTCAATGTACTTTTCTTAAACCTAGTGGATCTGTGGGTGTCTTATCCATAAATCAGACCAGCGTTGGACCAAAGGCTAACAGAGACCAGATATTGTAAAAGTGGTTTTTCTTTGAAAAGTGTCACAGTTCAATATTCACAGGCATCACCTGTCAGTGAACTTGATCCATTTGATCACTCCTTGAAGTTGGGCTCCCCCAATCACAAATACTAAGGTGAGTAGGGAGTTTGTAGTTTAAATATTCTGACAAGTATCATATAATGTCCTAACAGGGTATTATGATGGGATATTACCCCTTTTAATGTGATCCTTCCAGCAGCAATAGATGCTGCTTTGTCATTGTTGTCATTATCATGATTACTTTCACCAGTACAATCACCAAGTCATCACTATTCTGTTGCAGGTGGGGGTGAGATACCTAGGCCCTGAGAGAAGCCAGTTGATTTGAATCCTACTGTTAGTCAATGAGGGAGGCAGAATTCACAACCAGGTCCTCTGGCTCTAAATCCAACATTTAGTAGGGAAGAACATCTGTATCTGCTTTAAAATTTTATGGAGACAGATGAAATACCATATGTTTAATACTTTGGAGGAAAAATGTGAAGCAAATAAAGTTTGCATTTGAAGAGATGAGAAGGGCAAGAGTGTCATTTTTTTTAGGTCTTGATTTTGAGATGTGTTCTTAAGAATCTGGTGTGTAGAAGTTTCCTCTGGCCAAAACAGCCGTAAAACTATGTAAAGAGAGAGGTGTTGTATCCTGAAGAAGTCTAGAGAGCCAGCCTCTTTTAAAAATAATTTTACCATTTTCTATATTTGATAAAAGTTAATTCATCTGGCACATAATGCATTCAGTTGTGTTCATTTAATACTTATAGCAGCCTGATGTGATCAGGGCTATAATCCCTACTTCTCATATGAAGAGATTTGGACAAAGAAAGGCTGAATGAGTAGCCCAAGGTCACGGAAATAGGAGTTGACCAGACCAAAATTCACACCAGGTCTTTGCCTGCCAGATTCTAAACTATGATGCCTTGAATCCCTTACTTACTTTTATTTGATTGTGAATCTTTAAGAGAATGTTGGCTCAATGATTCACCTTTATTTTTCTAGTGTCACAGAAAAGAAAGCAGCCAGTATCCATAATAGGGCTTTGAGAGGACAGTGCAAGGTGGCAGCAGCATGAGAAATCCCTTGGCAAAGTCAGCCCCAAGAATCTCAGTCCCTTCTAGATGATTTCTCTCTGGTGTTAATATTGGAATGCCTTGTCTTTTTTTTTTAATATTAGGGATGGGGTGGGTAACTGCCCTCATAGATTTTTAAGATTGCTTCTGCTAGAATGCACCTTATTCATCTTGCTGCTGCATAACTGAGGTCAGAATCGGATACAGAGTAGAATCAGTTGGAGACATGAATCATTCTGACTCCTAATATTGTTAACAGGTACAAACACACAGACCATTCTCCGGCCGTTGTCTTATTTCAAACTCTTGTAAGGCACCATTTATGCATTCCACATGCAGAATGCAAGACTAAATCTGAGTTTAAGCACTAGATTTTTCCCATTAAAGGTTACAGTCATCTGTTACAGAAACACTGATGGCTGAGCTGCAAGTCTTAGGAAGAGATTTGCATTTGTAGCCCATTGAGATCCTCTTCAGAAGATTCTTATGTATCAGGGAACTTGTGAGGTTCTGTGGTTTGAATATGAATTTTTCCCTCCAAGACTAATGTTGGAGTTTAATCCCCATTGTGAGAAATAAGGGGCAGAAATTTAACTATGGTGTTTAGATATGGGGCCTTTGGGAAGAGATTAGGATTAGATACCATCAGGAGGGTGCAATTCTGGTGGCTTCACAAGGTAGAAGGCAGAGGGAGGGAGACAAGGAGAGACAGAGACAGAGACAGAGACAGAGAGACAGACAGACACAGAAATTCTACCATGGGCTACCCTGTGCCTCTCTAGGATTCTGCCAGGGAGAAGGCCATCACCAGATGTGGCCCCTTGACCTCATACCTCCAGAACTGTGAGGTAAAATAAACCTGTTTTGTGTAAAACTCACTTTGTGGTGTTGTGTTTTTAAGCAACATGAAGTAGACTAATGCATAGGGCAACCAGGAGACTTTTAGAATAGGCATAGACAGGTGAGCATATGTGAAAATTTGTGCCAAGATGAGTATGCGGTCTTAGATGTTCAGGTCAAGACCACCTCATGATGTCACACTCTGTATGAGCTCTCTTGGAGATGAAAAGTCATCCATTATAGGAGCAGAATTTTGGAGTTTTCAGGTTGCTAATGACTTTATTGATGTTCTAGTGCTGAGACTTACTGATCTTACTTTGGTCCTAATTTACCTACCCTAATATGTGATCTATAAGAAGATCGTTGGACTGCGGAGTTGCTATTGATATCAAGGGTTCAGTTTTTATGGCTTCTTTATTTATAACTCAGCTTCTCTGAAGAGCCTGAGTCAGTTAAAGGTAGAGAATGGCAGGGAGATGGGGAAATTTGGATGCTGGCATGTTAGCAATAATTAGAGGGTTCTCTGATGGTTACTAAGGAGAGATGCTCTTGGTGGGAAGGAAATGGATTGTTTTCCAAAATCCTGTAGAGGTACTAATGAAAACATTCAGTTTGATCAAGATTAATTGAGGTGTATATATTACAAGTAATATTGTACCTTGATTAGAAGTGCTGTGAAAACGAAGGTCCATATCTTTGCCATAAACTCAGTGTGTGATGTTGTGTTGACCGTATCATCTAATATCAACTACTGCTTGTTGACATGGACTAGAAAAACCTTTTAAAACTGCTAGACAAGGGACTTTACAGGAATCAGAACTGTTTGAAAATTATTGGAACTTCCTAGGTTGGTTATCAGCTGTGACACTGGATATTTATTATAAATGTTTGCATAGTCACCTGCCAGGTGGTCTGTTCATGTGATATATGTCCAGATTCAAAATTTTATGATATCCTACATGGGTGTGTGCACTGTAGTATGTAATAAACACATAGTAGTGTAATTCACTAATAATATCTCTTTAGAGTTGCTTATGTTAACAAAGATGTTTGGGGTTAGAACAGGGAACATGGAAGGAGAGGATTGATTGAGGAGGAAGACATAGTAGAAGAGCAAGTTTCCTTGTTAAAAGTAGAATTTTAGGCAAAGTGTTGCTAATGTTGTCAAGAGACCTGACATCTTTTCCCTTGGACCTTCTGGGTTGCTCTGGCAAGGTCTGATGGCTTATCATTTTGCTCAGTCTGTATGGACTAGAGAGAATCTTTTGTCTTTATCAACTAGACACATAGTTGCCACTTCTATATTTATGAAGGTATTTTATTTCTTTTATTTCCATTAGTAGGTATTCTCTGCTTCTAGAATTAAGTTTCACATATTTATTATGATGCATGCATGTGTCCATCCATCCGTCCATCCATCCATCAATCCAACTATCCATCTGTCCATCCATCCATTCTTCTATCCACCCATCCATCTCTCTTCTCTTCCCTCCCTCCTTTGTTCCTAGCAAGCACAGGGTAGTGGGCATCAAATATCCACATGACTGTGGCCAAACTACTTATTCACTGTACAATATTGGGTCTGATTATTTCCCCCCAGAGTCATTTTATTTTATAATGAATCATTCACAATACACACCACAGACACAGTGCAGAATAAAAAAGTGTAAGATTTATTTCCTAATCTAAAAAGAATTTAGATATGAAGAATCATTCAAGTGATAAATAAAGACTATAGCCAGAGAACCACATGACTAGGCAGAGTATGGTTGTTTTGAAAGAAAAAAAGCATTAGTATTCTGCTAATATAAGAGGAAAAAATTTCAGAACAAACTTGCTTGAAGTTAGGTAGAAATATGGGCTTTTATTGATAAGCAGGAATTAAAATGATGCAAAGAATCCAGGTGGTGGGGCTTGTCCGAACTGGTAAAGAAAACACGTTGTATATAAAATCATGGGTACTCAAGAAGTTGAAGAGTGAACTGGTGTTTTGTTCTATGTAGGTGAGTCATGAGGCCAGATACAAGACATGTATAAACTCTCGGTGAAGGATGTAGGGCCTTCCCATCAAGGTAATTGGGAACCTTTGAAGGTTGAGTGGGGCAATGTCTTATAAATAGCTCTTGGAGAAGAATAGTCTGGCAGCCCATGAGAACGTGGACTGATTGGATGGGACAGAATTAGAAGGCAGTGAGAATACAGAAAAATGTCTTATTCCAAGTTGAGTATTTTTCTGCTGAAAACAACCCCACACAACACAAAACCCTTAGCTTCCAAAGAACTGTCTTTTATTATGACACAAAAGCTATAAAAGTAGTGATGTATATAAAAGCAGTGCAGGATGTTTTTAGTAGCTTTATGAAATAAAAACAGCAGTAGATAGTTAAAATTGGAATGCCCTGCATCAGGTTATAACCATCTGAGCCTGGAAAGTTTCAGCAGCGATGTAATCATATTTTTATGGCTCTAGCTTGGTCTTTCCACTCAGATAACTGAACTATGGGTGGTTGAGAAGAGGAAACTCAGCAAATCAATGCTATTAAATAGCAAAGGATGAAAGTCTTTGGATTTGAATGGCCAAAGCAGTTACAGGTTTGATAAAAGAATCATTATTTTTCTACATCAGAAATATGTGGGCTATGACTAAATATCAGATTGTCAATTGGGAAACCAGGTTCCTAGGCAAAATAGGCACTGTGACATTTATGCCTTCATTTAGCACTATCCCAACTTG
Organism: Dolichotis patagonum; assembly: GCA_004027295.1. Lineage (NCBI taxonomy): Eukaryota > Metazoa > Chordata > Mammalia > Rodentia > Caviidae > Dolichotis > Dolichotis patagonum. The sequence continues at coordinate 42,988 of PVJX010014292.1, forward strand.
GAAGAAGATGACTTTCACAAATTTGTGGATACAGACAGTGAGGTCCAAAAGTTGAGAAGTTTGCCCATGGTCAAGTGGTTAATCCATGGTGCCCCTGGATATGTCCAGAGATGGATTCTAAATTGCATCCCTTATCCACTGATGCCTCACAAAATTTCCACACACTTTGATTTCCTCTTTGTAGGTCTGTAAAGAGCTCCCACTATGGATCACAGAATTGGAGTGTTCAATTTCATTGTTCATTTATGGGGAGACAAATCTTGCTAAAGAGTTTCAGAAGAGATTCCTTCCTGTTCCTTAACAAAATTATCTGTCTATTATATTTTGTAGGCTAAGGATGGAGCCCAACACCTCTTAGGACTGCAGTCAGTTGAAGGGCAGATTGCATAAGATAAATACTTTAGCCTCAGTGTGTTCTGAGGGCCACTAGGGATGTGACCTTTACTAGGTGTTATGTCACATAATCCACATCTATAAAGATGTCCTTTGATTTTGTTTCCCATCTCATTCCAGTTAGGGTCATTCAAATTATATAGTTCTGAACATTTATAATTTTAAAGAATAAAAGAAAAGATAGTAAGATAGTAAGAAAAGATAGTAAGGTAGAAAAGTAAGATAGTTTAGTGTAGAAGATTCTTCTGCAACTCATTAATTTTGTTGATTCCCTTATGACCCCAGAAGGAATCCAAGGACTAAGACAGTGCTGTCATTGAATCCCCAAGGCAGCTCACAGGTAGACATTTAGGTTGGGGTAACTCTTATGGCCCTATACAATGACCTCACTAAACTCTTGCTGCTGAAGTTTTGTCCTTGTATATATACTTAAAGATTTTGACCAAGTAGACTTTATTTCTTTGGAGGAAAAAATATTTATGTCTTTTCCTGTGCTATGTTAATAGAGTAAATAGTGAAATTCAAGTTAATCACCATTTTAGTGCATCTTAAAGAAACTATAAGAAATAGAGAAGAAAATATGAGAGAGTAGAAGGGCTTGGATTAAAAATATAGGCTTAGTGTTAGCCAGAGTTTGCCTTTTCAGTCCATGGTTTATTTGCCTGACTGACATTTGTACTAGTCCTTGTATGACTGATAATTGTACTAGTCCTTAAGGCTTTTCGTGAAAATAAAATGATGAAATACATGAAAGTTTTCTGCCTCTGAAATTTCAAATAATGATAGATATCATTGATAGTAATAGTACATATTTAATATTTACTATGTAATATCAGTGTGATTTATGGACATTAAATCATTCATTCCACACAACACCCTTTTGGGATATTATTATTATCTTTATTTAAAGTCAAAGAAACTGAGGCATGGAGCCATAATGTAATTTGTCCAAGTTCTCACAGCCAGTATGTAGTATGCTTAAAATGATATTCCAAAGCTTCTGGCCTTTAAACAATTTTATTTTGTTATTATGGATTTGATTCAGGGACACTCTACCAGTGAGCTACATCTTCAACCTTTTCTGTTTATTTTAATTTTGAAACAAAGTCTCCCTAGGTTTCTCAAACTTGCCTAGATTTTACAATCTTACCTCAGCCCCCTGAATAGTAAAGATCACCATGTGAGCCACTGTGCTAGCTATTACAAGTATTTTTAAATACTCTGCTATGCAACATCTCTACTTATAGAAGACATTGTGCATACAGTTGTTCCTACAGTGAGAAGTCAAGTCTGGAGACTAGTGGAAGTCAAGCAAGGGAAGTCAGACAACTCCCTAAAATTGTATAGATGCATTGTTATTATTTCTCAAGACCATGCAGTGTATAGGAGATACATTTGAATATATAATTTACATGCAACTCCCAGTCCAGGGCTCTCTCTGATGTCCTACTTTTTCTGAAAGTCATTCTTATATAAGTAAATGTCTTCAGGCAATTAGACAAAGACTCAAAATGAGATTTGTTTCCAAATTTTGCAATGAGGCCTATTCAAAGTGGAGCCTATGAGAGCAAGATTTCTCAGGAAGTCATAATTTTGTGATTTTGCTTTCAAAGATGGAGAATCAGCTTCAGGGGGAGAAAGGACATTGGGGTGATAGAGTAAGAATGGGTCTCAATTGATACGTATGATCTCTAATGGCAGTGGCCACTGAACATGAGCCGTGAAATTGCTTGGCATTAAATATACGAACCACGGAACTCACGTGTATGCTACACCTAGTTTATGAAGAAGGGAACTGAAGTTTTGTGGAGTTAAATATTCTTTCCCCAAATCACTCAGTTTGTAAATGAGTGGCAGAGCTTGCATTCTAATCCATGCCTGACTCACACCAAAGGCCATTTCTTTTCCATTTCTAAGGCCGTTTCTGCTTGTTTCACCCAGTTTTTCTGAGCAATGATAAA